>MU616743.1:0-46641 GCA_025201705.1 Dissophora ornata | reverse complement strand
GGGGTGCACAGGTTGTTAGCCAACAAGTGATGATGTGCTCACCTGAAAAGACACTGGCGGCGACAAAGGTAGCCAGCAAGCAACAGCTGATGGTCCAGTTGCTTGCAATCTCGAACATCGACACATCTGTTTCGTGTTGTTCCTCCTTGTTTACGCCACGGACCGAAGAATTGGACGACGAGGATGAAGACGGGTTTGCAGGCGACGTTGATGTAGCGACACTTCCATAGCTTGACTCTTGATCCGACCTATTGCTGTGCGAGTGCGAATGCGTATGTGCATGGTGATGCAATCCATCGTCCAGAATCTCCTGTGCGTGTTTGGGATCCGAGATGGCAGCCGCAGTTCTCTCCACCGCAACAATTGTGCTCGTCGTTGGCCCCTCTCCAATCGTCAATGTATCAACATCACGATCCGCGTTACCTCCAGCAGTAACTCCCGCGGCAGCTGAGACGGACTCTGTGTTGTTGTCCACAGACGGCGATGCAAACTTCTTCTTATCGGGCTCTGCAATGAAGAGGATGCACAGAAAGTCCAGGATAGCAAGCCCAGCGCAAAAGATGAAGGGCGCTTTGTATCCATGGTATTCGAAAAAGTAAGACCCGACTATTGGTCCCAACATGAATCCAATCGCGTTCGCCATCATAGTGGCGCCCATCACTACTCCCAGGTTATCTGGAGGGTAGACATCCGCCAACATTCCCAATCCGATCGTCCTGTGATTCCATGGAAGAATGGTGTTAGTTTATACTTTTTGTGGGGTCAGAATCCCAAAGCACTAGAAAAATCAAAATAGTTGCGCACCATGAAGCTCCGCCTGCAGAGCCTTGACCAATTCTGGCCACGATGAGGACCCAATAGTTGTTTGCGAGCGAGAATCCGACAGTTGCGACTGCGAGTCCAAGCATTCCCACCATCATGGGTATCTACATTTCCACACACAGACACACAATTAGTAACGTTTGACAAGCACGCCATTGAGATCATAAAATAAAGGGATAAGAGACGCATGATCTCCACCATGAATCTTGAGACTGGATGGATGATCGGCCAGCTGTTTTGCCATAGATAGAGAACTATCCTCACAGATCTGCGCAGGTCAATCGCAAAAAAAAACCTACCCTCCTATTTTGGTACTTGTCGCTCAGGATGGCGAAGACGGGGGTTGATGCAAGCAGACCAATGGCTAAGAAAATATATTCCAGGATTGACACGTTAGCGGCAGTCATTCATCGAAGCCCCCCTTTGCATGTGGCCTCAAGGTGGAGCAGTTGATCCGATCACTTGGATCATGCCAAGGCCAGGGGTTTTCATTGTCTCTGCTTGTTCAACAAGATCCTGGCTCATACTACAAGAATCCAACAGGCTTTGCTCGACCACGATAAGCAACCGGCTCTCGCAGCTTTGGTTATGCACGATTACCCCTCAATGTCGCACGAGTCACATGGTTCTTGACGAAATGTTGAGAGCAATCTCAAGCAAATCCGGGCAGTGCAACACAACGGTGAAGACTAAGCACATGGGCACATGGACATGTCCTCTTTTGTACGTCCAGACACCGATAGTGCCGAGGGCTGAATGTAATCCCTGACCAAGATGGCAGAAAAGAAAGAAGGGGAATGACAAGCACTAACTTACCATAGCATGCAAAGAGGAGTCCGACGTCGCTCGAGGACCCTCCGAGTCGTTCCTTCACAATGATGGGCAAGATTGGTACTACTACACCATACACAACCTAAAAAAACCAAGGAACAGATCATCAGAAAACAAGATTATCAGAAGCTGCTTCGATTCCCGCCGGCCGTCTTTTCAACGTTGCTTCAAGTCATCCTGAGAATGCCATCTTTTCTTGGTCGCTTCAGGATCAGCACGACTGAGCAACAGGGTCCATCACATCACTGCAGTAAACAAAACACATAAACAAAATAGTTGCCAAACGATTTTTTTTTTAGTCCCTTACCATGTCTGTGAAAAGAGCCATGGCAACAACGCATGCCACAGCGACAGGAGCCCTCCTGGCTCTGTACCAGCATGAGCGGTTCTTGTAATGGACATCGTGATCATCACTGTTGCTTCCGAGCAGTGGCCTTCTCTCATCTGCACCTGACTGAGGAACAGGAGCAATCATGATCTAGTAACTCAAATGATTTGTTTCGCTGAGCAGTGGCCAGTGGCTGTCGATGTGTTATACAGACAACAGGAAGGGGGCAAAAGACGGATAGTAGAGGAAAAATAGAGTGCGAAGGGAGAGGAATGAAAGGAATGAACCAGCGCTGAATCCGAATGTGAATGAGCAAAAGAAAGAAGAGAGGAAGGAGACCAGGTGAAGAAGGATATAGAGTTTGCTGAACACAAAAAAGTGCAACTGAAACGAGACGAAGCAGGGCACAGTTAGTTGGACAAAAGCAAGAACACTCGTCCCTGGCGATCGAGCGGAGCAAAAGAGGGAGGGAGAGAAGCGCAACAGCAGTGCGGCAGCACGCAAGGAAACACATGTATGCGTGTGTCGCATCAAGCCCACCGCCATATCGCAATGCGACTAGAAGAAAAGAGAAAGGGGTGAGCTTGCACGCAGGGGGGGATGGAGGAGAGTGAGCAAAAGGACGGAAGGGAATGGCAGCAGCTGTGCCGCACCGGAGCAAACGACAAGATGAGATACCCCCTTCCGGAAACTGGGTGCATCCACAGCGAGAAAGAGAGAAAGAGAGAGTGCGTATGAATGTGCAGTTGTATGAGCGTGTCACAACGGGTACAGTTTGACCACGCATTGCATCTGGCTATGCGCACAGCATCCACACTGTAAACAACAGGAATGGATGGCGGGAGATGGGGCTGAGGTCCTACGACGATCGGCGATTGATGGCGTCGCATCGCAGCTTTCAGGTCCGCCTTGTCTGGATGACAATATCCTGGAAGGTTCAAAATGGTCTCTTTTTTATTGGCCCGCCGCCCAGAACAGTGAAACCACACAGCAGTCATTCATGGATGCAAAGGGGCTGAACCCTGCATGAGCTGTGCAAGCACAGACACACTGGCCCTCACAAAAGCCGCACAGAGGTTGAGTAAACACAGTTGCTTGACTCGCGGCGCTTTATCGACATTCTTTCCTCTCCCTCATTCCTGCCGATATGTCATTGCCAGGGGTGGTAAATCTGCAAGAAAACAACATGTCCGCGATGGGAATGACTTGAATATGACGAGCAAGGCTTGCAAGCTGCATAATCCTCTGTTTTGAATTCTTGGGATCTGATCTTGGTCGCCCAACATCGATTGCTTCCTGCCTTTCACAATCAGACGATATGGCATATCAGTGATGTATTGGTAACAAAAACCACGCAGACAGTAGAGCGATGATGCCACAAATTTCGCTGGAGTGTGAATAGATCATTGTTCTCTATGTCTGTTTTTAGTGTGGTATTCCCGGTAAAAGTGACAAACAAAGTCCCCGAATCAAATTCAGACAACCGGCTGTTGGGTGCCCGGTCCGCTTGAACGTGCAGCCATGGACTCCTTCCAGGCGGACTGAGATCAGGTTAGTGTGAGATTCATGCAGCTCTCGTGCTTTGTTGGCTTGGTATTCAGTAGTATCCAATGAGACGCAGTCCTATGACTGTCTACGAACGCGTCAGGACATTCCTAGACCATGGATTTTCCTGGTCTTCTTTTTTTTTTTCGCCCTGCTTGTATGCTGTCCTAACCCCTCACCCTTTCTTTTACACTATGCACTGATTGTTATTCGCGAACAGTTGCATGCAAATTCTAATTTTATTCGCTGTAAAAACGAAGGCTTTCTCTTCCTCAATCCATTGTCTGTCCATTCACCAAACTGACTATATGACAGCCATTCAAGTCTCATCCTCTCTGCGATTCTGGTCGTTCCGTTGATGATATTTTCTTTCGGAAGCCCTTGTCTCCGAAAACTCATTGTTTCATCATCCACATCTGACACGAGCATTCTTCTTTAAACAAAAAGCGCGCGAAGACGTAATAATCTCCGGTTGTTTAATTACATGCATTGCTTTCCATCACCATTGCTAGTAGGCCTTACTGTATTAACGTCCGACAGTCTATTCTAAATTGTACTACAAATTGATCAGTTCCATCTTTCTCCTCTTTCTCCCATTCTCGTTGTCGACACGTTCATGATCCATCCCCATCCTACAATCCCATTCCCTCACTTTGAAGAGCGCTTAGTATCGTGCGCTGAGAGAAAATAGGTCCTGCTCTCACCACACTTCCATCGAATTACTGTTCGACACTAACAACACATCACAGACGACCCACAGACGACCCACAGACGACACCTTTGTGCAACCTGTCTTCATAATATGGACAAGAGCCCATCTTCAACTACCTCTCACTTTCATCCGATTATCTCAGTGTCTTCACTGAGCGACGATACGAATACTGGCATCGCCCGACAATCTACAGAGATCCACCAACAGCAACCAGAACCACAGCAACAAGAAAAGCAGCAGTACCAAACAAATACCTGAAAATACTCAATACCACATATCATTGTCCGACTTGAATGCATCCCGTCCAGCTCCTTCTCAATCGAATCCATCAACAACGATAGCTGGCAATAATACCATGAGCTCTAATCGGCCGCCACCGTCTCACCCAGACCAACTCCAATACCAACAACAGCCATCAGAATTAATACAAGACGATGTTGACACTATTCCTGGCGCCATCCTACAGAGACCCACCAACAATGGACCGTTTGTATTCACACCCCAGGAACTGATGGACCTCATTGATCCCAAATCGCCAGAGCTACTGGGATTGTATGAAGGGATCGAGGGTATCCTTGCAGGGCTGCATGCAGACCCAGTGAAGGGTCTTTCGACAGCTGGGAACAGACCCTTAGAGACCGTCATGACGGACGCATCCGAGAAGCACGAGCAATCGCAAGAGTCGACAACAACAGCAACGATTTATGTTTCAGGAGACACGACTGCAGTGTCGTTTGCAGAGAGGGAGATATACTTTGGACAGAATAAGTTACCACAGCGGAAACCAAACTCAATCTTCAAGCTGATGTGGATTGCACTGCATGAAAAGATTCTGGTAAGAATATATATTTTTAAACAAAAGAGAAGGGGCGGGATTCCAACAAGAAGCATGGAGGGAGAGGAAACGGGTAACTTGCTTGGCACAACAGGGAAGGACGTGATTGGATGCACAAATAATCCTTGTCCTACTCTGTCGAGCCGAGGAATGCACTCTGCTTTGCCTTCATCCTCTCGCTATTCATAGCGACTCGTCCACCATTCCCTGCCTAATCCCTGGCTCTGGGAAAAATTTCGACATTCCGCAACAACGCTTCTCGGACAACCCGCAGCTGTGTTTGTTTGCTTCCGGACTAAGAAAAGCAGATGCAAATCCCTGTATCATTACCCTATGGCTCATGCAATCATGCAAAAAAATTCCCTCTTTCTCACATGCCCTTTCCTCTTTAGATCATACTGCTTGTAGCGGCTATCATCTCGATAGCGCTCGGCATCTACGAGGACTATGGAGTGGTCCATGAGCCAACGTTAAAGTTCAATAAGGACTTTACATCCTACTACGCCACGGACGCAAAGATCTCTTGGGTCGAAGGTGTTGCCATCTTGGTCGCCGTCATCATTGTTATCTTGGTCGGATCTGTCAACGATTATCAGAAGGAAGCCCAGTTCCGCAAGTTGAACGCCAAAAAGGAAGATCGCGAAGTCAAGGTACGTTCCATCTCGCTCCCCTTTTGAATTTTCTCCTGAAACATCGGAATATACTCGAATCAGTCCCTTCCTTTTAACTTGGAAAGGCAGTATGTTGACCATTGACGGCTCAATGTAGAATGAGGAATGGATATATGCTAATTACATAAATACAACTCCCACAACTACATCGATCACGTTTGTTTAGGTCCTTCGGAATGGAGAGACTGTCTTGCTGTCAGTATTTGATGTCCTGGTCGGTGATCTCCTTTATCTTGAGCCTGGAGATGTGATCGCTGCGGACGGTATCTACTTGGGTGGACATAACCTAAAGTGTGACGAATCTGCCATGACAGGAGAATCCGACGCGGTCAAAAAAGTGACATACGAGGAACTGCGGAAGCTCGAGGAAGCGGCGGCTGCACACAGTAACAGCGAAGGTGAAATCGAGACCAATCATGAAGGGATTGAAGTCCTTGCAGAACCGCAGCATGGCATTCATGGAGTCGATCCTTTCATCATATCTGGATCCAAGGTCCTGGAAGGTGTTGGTATCTATGTTGTAACTGGAGTCGGCGAGAACAGCTTCCATGGAAAGACTATGATGTCGCTGCGGACTGAACCCGAAGATACACCCTTGCAAGTCAAGCTCAATGACCTAGCTGAACGAATCGCTAAGCTAGGCAGCTTGGCGGCACTGCTTATGTTGCTCATTCTTATCATTCGGTACTTTGTTGGGTTCAAGACAAACGGAGTGCCGTCAGGGGCGAACATTGTGCAGAGTCTGGTGAACATCGTCATTGCTGCTATCACTGTCGTAGTCGTTGCTGTTCCTGAAGGTCTTCCATTGGCGGTAACCTTGGCTCTGGCATTTGCAACGACTAAGATGTTGAAGGATAACAATTTGGTGCGTGTTCTGGCCGCCTGTGAGACTATGGGTAACGCTACAGCTATCTGCTCCGACAAGACGGGTACCTTGACTCAAAATCGGCAAGTAGTCCAACAGCGTGATCTCGCCGTACAATGTTTTCGCGCTTGGTTTCTAAACGTCTCTTCTTGTGTGATCTCATTAGAATGACAATCGTCGCCGGCACAATTGGTATCAACACCCGATTTATCGCGGACGCCGGCGAGGGTGAACTAAATCCACGGGCAAACCTCCCCATCAACCGCCACGCTGTGTCTATGAGCCAACTCGTCAGCAACTTGCCAGTTGCAGTAACAACTATGCTGCATGAGACCATCGCCATCAACTCTTCAGCCTTCGAAAGCGAGGATGACAAGGGCAACCTGTCATTTATTGGATCAAAAACAGAAGTAGCGCTACTCGACTTTTCGAAAAAGATTGGAGGCGCAGACTATCGATTGCTGCGAACGGCATCGCCGATCGTCCACTTGTTCCCTTTCTCATCCGAGCGCAAATCTATGGCGACTATTGTACAAATGGGACCCAGCCACTACCGCCTGCATGCCAAGGGTGCCTCGGAGATCATCATGAAGCGCTGTGATAAGGTCCTTCAGATCAGCGCCAACCCCGATCAGGGTGAACCGTTGTCCGAGAAGGACCGCGTTGCAAAGGTGACGGACCTGGAACTTACGGGAGAGCTTCAGACGCAGGTTCACAAGACCATTATTTCGTATGCCACGCAGTCTCTTCGAACCATCGGTATTGCATATCGCGATTTCGAGTCTTGGCCGCCAGCTGGCATCGAGCTCAACGAGGATGGCGAAGTTCCATTCGCTGCTGTTGCCGAGAGCAATCTGACGCTCATCGGAATTGTCGGTATTGAAGACCCATTGCGCGAGGGCGTCCCTGAGGCCGTCCTTGCATGCCAACGGGCAGGTGTCTTTGTTCGTATGGTGACAGGTGATAACATTTTGACAGCAAAGTCGATTGCCACGCAATGTGGTATCTACACACAAGGCGGTATGATTATGGAAGGACCCAAGTTCCGCGCTCTGAGTAGCGAAGAAATGGACAATGTGATTCCACGACTTCAAGTCCTGGCTCGATCCAGCCCTGAGGACAAAAAGATTCTGGTGGGCAGACTCAAAGCCATGGGCGAGATTGTGGCAGTAACAGGCGACGGAACCAATGATGGCCCCGCATTGAAGATGTCGGATGTTGGATTCTCGATGGGCATTGCCGGAACAGAGGTCGCGAAGGAGGCCTCTTCTATTATTTTGATGGATGATAACTTTTCCAGCATCGTGAAAGCCATCCTCTGGGGACGCTCCGTCAATGATGCAGTCAAGAAGTTTTTGCAGTTCCAGTTGACCGTCAACATTACAGCTGTGATCTTGACGTTGGTGACAGCTGTGATCTCCAGCAGTCAAAAGCCAGTGATGTCGGCGGTCCAGCTTTTGTGGATCAACTTGATCATGGATACCTTAGCTGCCCTGGCTCTCGCAACAGACCCTCCAACACCCGACCTCCTGGACCGACAGCCAGAGTCTCGCACTTCTCCTTTGATCACATTTACGATGTGGAAGATGATTCTCGGTCAAGCGATTTTGCAACTGGTCATTACGTTCGTGCTTGAGTATGCTGGAATGGATATCCTCAATTACGACGAGATCCCCGATTACCTTCAACCCAAAGTTGCTGAGAACCCCTTGGTCAAGGACGCCTATACAGGATTTAAGAGGCAAGAGCTCGACACCATGGTATTCAACACGTTCGTCTTTATGCAGATCTTCAACGAAGTCAACTGTCGCCGACTGGACAACCACCTCAACATCTTTGCGGGAATATTGAAAAACACATATTTTATGGTCATCTTTGCCATCATGGTCATCTTCCAGATCATCATCGTGGAGTTTGGTGGTGCGGCTTTCAGCACCGAGAAGCTGGACGGCATTCAATGGCTGATCTGCGTCTTCCTTGGTCTACTCTCAATCCCTGTGGGCGTCATCATTCGACTGATACCAGAGGAGATCTTTGGACCACTGAAGAACTGGGTCAACCATCCATCCCCACCTACGGGGGGTATTCCTAACTTTGAGAACTACCCTGTCATGGCAGGAGACATTGGTCGTGTCAATTCGACGACAGGCTCTATGAGCTCGAATCGGCAAGGCTCCATAGTCGGTACTGGCAGCGTCAGCGGATCCCCAACGAACCGGGACAGTCTTGTCTGGAACTCTGCTATCACAAGAGTCCGGTCTGATCTGCAGGTCTTTAAAGCAATCCGTGGAGGCCGTTTATCTGCTAGCCGCTCGTCAGATGCGCGCCACGCACTTTACGCAGGTGCAATGCTCCCGTCACTGGTGGCCACATCTGTAGGTGTGGGATGGATGCCAAAAGCACCTGGGTCCGGAGCGGGTCTGGGCGACAATGGGCCAGTGAGTCCACGGTCGAGCGTGATAGGATCACGCCAAAACTCTCCACTGGGACAATCACAGCCCAGTCGTTCGTACTAGAAATTGACATGTCGGGTTACTCTCTGTTTTTTATTTTGTACAATACATGGCGCGTCTGTTTTTTTATCCTACAACACCACTAGAAGAATATAGAAGAATATAGAAGAATAAAAGTTTATATGATATAGTTGATATTCTTCCCAGATCATTGTAGGTGTTAAAGGTTGATGGACAAGAATGGCGAAAGCAGAGGCAGTTGGACTTTCCCCTTGTCCTTTCTTGGGTCAAGGCGTGTTGTCTGTAAGGTGAACACCGGCTCACAAGCATTTCACGAAAACAATAAAAAAATACATGTATTTTCGGGAATCGATAGCTGCCAATCAATAAACCAGCGAGCCCGACTGAGTAGTTTAGGAGAGCTCTGCTTTGAACGAACCACACTACCCGCTTGTAGCGAGTGGAGTGAACGGATGGGCGGAAGGCAGTGTTGGCGGCTATTTGTTTTATCGTTTTTCCACATCCGTTTCCTATTCAAGCCCACGGAGAATAAGCAAGGCACTCTTCCATGCCCCCCTGTGATTGCCAACATAGCCCTTGCAGATGTGTTTTTGTATGCATACGCGTGTTCTTGTTGTATTTTCTTGTCAAGTTCCCGGCGTTTGTTCCTGAATTTCGAAGGTGAAGATTTTCTTCCACACGTCTGACCGGCTTTTCGGGTGAAATTTGTCAAGTAAGCGACTGAGAGTGTGTTTAATCTCCTCTCGCGCAGCCTATCGTCATTATTCCTGCAGACAAATGTCCGCTTCGCTTGGGTTGCAAGCTCATTCATTTCTTTCAGAACAACAGGCCTGTGCAAGGTGTCGCACTTCACACTTCACACCCATGCCTTGATGCAGCTCTCGTCCTGACTGGCTCCATGAACCCATCCTCACAATCCACACCATCCTTCATTCCATCCTCTCCTCTCCATCTAATCAATCGAGCAACACGACTCGTGCCGCCATCGACTGGGTTGTCGGTGTAGCAAAGAAAGAATTCACACCATGGCGCACCAACGACCGCGATGGCTCGCCCTTTTTCTGCTCCTACTGCTGTGCACCATCCTTCTCCAGTCCCTCATCGACCCTCAACACTCATCGTCATCGACTCTTGGTTATGTTGCAGCTGCCGCAGTAGCACCTCCATCCTCAAACGTTCATGCACCTGCAAGTCGTGTGACCAAGGATCAGGATGCGTCGTCCCAGAACTCCGTCCGTACCGACAGTTACGGTCGTAACTCCGGTGTACACCGACGGAATTATATGAAACCTATTCTGAAAAGGCGTGTCAGCAACGGTGACCACGAACATAGCCACGACAGCGACTACGGCGATAACAACGACAACGAACGTCTGGACAGAGATCAAAGGGAAGAAAAGAACCTCCTCTTCGTAAACAATGCCGTCGTGCCTGAACAAGCCAGCTGGGGTGAACTATCTTCTACCTCCGTGCTCGAACAGGGACCAATTGCTCAGGGACCGTCAATTCATCTGCAACAGCGGCGGCATCAGGGAGGTGGCGGTGAATACAGCTACGGATTCCAATACAAGTACGCGTACCATGATGTCAAAGTGGCGGTAACAAACTGCAACTCGGATACACCTCAGACTCTGGGCCCAGCTTGGGATGGCACCTTTTCGAGTAATTCCCCAGAGGGTGTTTACCCATCGGAGACGCGTTCTTGCACGTGGACAATGATGGCAGCTACCAACAGTACACCAGGCGCCGTGTCTTCGCCCACACCATCGCCTTCGCCTTCGCCATCTCCATCCTCGTCCGTGACAGGAAGTTCAAAATCGGCAGTGTCGCAGCAGTATATTATCGCATTGACCTTTAATACGTCGATCCAGCTCGTGTGCGGGTAAGGCAACAGAGCGCAGTGATTGGTATCACATATTTTTAAACAACCGTATCCTTACTCTGTTTCCTCGCTCTACAAATCAGGATCGATTATCTAACGCTGTACGACGGGCCCGACGCGACTTCACCAATGATTGCAAAATTGTGCGGCAATATATTAATGGACACTCCAACGCTGTACTCTTCTGGATCTGAAATGACAGCCGTCTTTTCGACACAGGCACAGACGCCCGGGTCCTATGGGTTCACCGCGTTGTGGTCGTCCGTGTGTAAGTCGCCACAACAAAGAAACAAAAGAAAGCGCATAAAAAAAAACAATGATGCGTGTTTGCTGCCCAGCTATCTGAACCACCAAAAAAAAAAAAAAAAAAAAAAGGACCTCGGCCTGATATTCTTTTGATTTTCTTTTGATTAGTGCCGTGTAGTATCTGTGTAGCGACAGGAAGAGGAATCTGCAGCACCGACGGATGTATCTGCAATAGCGGATACGTCGGGTCTGTTTGTCAGACAGGTAAAAAAAAATAGAGACAAATTACGTTGCTGATTGTAGTTCTCCTGAGGCATAATATTTTTAACACGTCTTCATGATCTCTCTGATTTATGCGCATTTTCATTCTGTAGAGACAACAGGTTTCAAGAATTTTACGCCAAGGTCGCAGCACTCGATGGCGTATGATTCAACAAAAGATATGGTTTACATAACGGGAGGAACAAGTTCGCAAAACACATTCATGTGGGACTTGCTCACCTACACATTTTGTAAGGGTTACAGCACTGCACTACTCGATGATATGGATATATTGTCTGGACAAAAGAGAGGCCGTTTAGAGCCGAGACTGACCATCTCTCAATGCCACAAAATTAGCAACCAGTAAATGGGCCACGATCACACTTACCACCAAGAGCCCAGACCCTCGCTACGGACACTTCTCGTTCGTGTACAACAGCGACCTCTACATCTACGGCGGCGTTTCTGTCGTTGGTGGGATGGTCGATATCTGGAAATACAACGGGAAACAATGGACGCTACAACAACCCATTAATCCAGACCAACTCCCAAATGGCAGGATAGGCCCCGCTTGCGTCCTTGTGACCTCTAACAACTCAACCCAGCTCGTCTCGTTTGGAGGAATGAATGCCGCCGGTGAAACAATGCGAGATCTTAACTTTTATGATATCAACACTGCGATGTGGAAACAGGCAGACCACCAGAACTCGATAGGGCTGGCGGGTGCGAAAGCTGTGTATCATGAGGCGACAGAGTCGATTTATTTCTTTGGCGGTATGGTGAATCAGACGACAAGGAACGTTATCACCTATCAGTACTTTATTCAACAGGACCTGTGGTATGCGCTTGCGCCTCGTATCGACCCATTGACATCAACGCCGTTGACGAACTACACTGGGCAGAGGCCTTCGAATCCATTTACGAATGGAAATGACACTTCTGATGGGGATACCTCAGATGGGTCTCAAAATAGCTACGTTGAGCAATATTCACCTCCGGTAATGTATGATTCCGTATCAGGGGTCTGGACACCCACAGGACTGATGGGCGACGACATGGTAGTAATGTATGGAGGGATACGACCCTTCGGTCTTGGTGTCAGTGCGCGGGATCCGTCCTGCTACGTCCGCAAATTGACGATATATGACCTATGTAAGTGGCACCTTATTCTTCATATGTTCATCCTTTGACGAGAGAAGAATTTCGATCTGATGTTTGATTGTTGTACTTACCTCTGTCTATTGTTGCGAAACAGCTTGCCAGAATTGGACGACTTATGACATACCGGACGCGACTGGAGTTACAAGGAGCAGGGTCAACCATACGATGGTTCTTCGGCCGCCAGGAGCCACTGGTGGAAACAAAACTGCATGGACTGGATATGTTTTTGGCGGGTTTGACGGATTGGAACACCAGGACATGTTTAATTTCACACTGGACGTTCCGACTCCCACATCAGCTGATGTCAACAACTGCCGAGGTAAAACCATTGTGCCGGCGCACATTATCCCACGTTTCCACTCTATAAATACTGACCATCTTATCTACTTTCCTTTGGTTTTATTTTCTTTGTGCAAAAACAGCGCTGCGTTGGTGCAGTCTATATGACGACTGCCAGAACTGTAATATGAATTATTGTTCCTACATTGGTGGACTCTGCCTCTTTGACACCGACAAAGCCAAATCGAATGCAACCACCACCACCACCACCACCACCGCCGCCGCCGCCTCTTCTTCCTCGTCCTCCTCGTCCTCTGTAACGCCTGCGTACCTCCTGGGCACCACGACAGATATTCCCAGCAATGGCACCCTCCAGGACCTGCTCCGGCAACAGCCAGATCTAACAGCACAGGTCGTCACGACGTCCGATATGTGTCCCGGCCGGACGTCACTCAATCTTGGAGTGACGTATCCGGGCATACTTCAATCAGGACAGGAGATCGCCTTCAAGACCTACATCGACGCACAGGGCCTGGACGTCCAATTCCAGATCCTGACAAACCCAGCAGAGTCATTGTATTTCAGTTCCCTGAATGTATGGGAGGGGTTCATGAACATGTACTGGCGTGCCGATCACGGACTCACGGACGATACCTGGAATGGGTACTCTGGAACTTCATCCCCAACCCCTGCAGATCTATCAGAAAACATGACGATAGGCGACAACCCCGTGATCACATCCGCGGGGACCTTGAATGCCAGCGAATTGTTGAACCGATGGACAGAATATTCAGGATTAGATGCGTCAGCGTCCTCGTCAGCGCTGCGAGAGTCAATTCTGACGTATGTGGACTTCCCAGCCGAAGATCCTAGACGGTTCTCGGGATACTACGTCTATTCGCTCAAAAACAATAACCCCACAGAGTTGTCGTTCACACTGACGGTCGTACTGTTGGATCCTTCTGTGGATGATAGTACAGGGCAAGGGTCATCATTTGATCTGGCGACGTTAGGATTTGGAATGGCCGGGTTTATTGTTGGAGTGCTGCTGTTGGTCCTGGTAGCATACAAAATCCGGAAGAAGATGGAAGAGCGAGATCAGGCCCGACAAGCAGCTGCACTGATGGAGGAGGAAGAGGAAGAGGAAGAAGAGGAACGAAGGAGACGGGCGGCTAACCTGGCTTCGGCTTCATCGGATGAGAATCTGAAAGATATGAAACCCATGTATCGAATCGTTGTCGGTGTCCACAATCAGGATGCTCTGGGGTTGCCAGCGATTGGCATTGAGAAGAGTGGCCTTCGACGTCGAAATGTCGTACGGGGTGATCAAGCGGAAGCGACCAACATGCCGGCTGTGCCACCCCCAGCGGCTATGGGTTCTGTGAGCGGCCATGCGAGATCTGCAGTAGACTCGATGAATCGCTCGTTTTCGGACCCTTCGGTGTCACGTATGGACAATGACGACAGGAGGGACTCTCGACCACGGTCCGATTTTATCTGCGACCTTGGATCATCGCCACCATATTCTGGAGATAGCCGTCATCAGGGTAGCGTAGACTCAAGCCATATTGGCCGTCGACTCTCTTACAGGGCTGACTCGACCGAGAGACGTCATAGTCTGAAGCGCGGGTGGTCGCTTAAGAGTCTCAGTGGCTCCACGTCTCTGAAACGGCTCCTTGATCAATCTAGGACAAAGCCAGAGGATCAAGAGGGACTCACAGCCAGCGCTTATGATGATATCATGGAAGAACAATTGGAAGCAGATCAATTTGCTGGGGTTGGTAACTCAGTGAATGCTGACCGCAACCGGCAAAATGCAAAGACCTGGAACTCTCGATATCGCAATCCTACAAGAGTCCAGCCCATCTCAATAGAACCGCTTCCGTTCCATGGCGGCCTAGTCCCTCGAACCAAGAGGCACTATAAGCGATACCAGCGCTCCATGATCAGGCAGCAGCAGCAACGGCAACAGGTCGGCGAAAGAGCTGCGGTACCTGTGCTTGTTCGGTCAGCGTCGCAAAGAGGCACCATTTTCAATAGTAGGGCGACTCATCTGCGAGGGACGTTGAGCCAAGCCCAAAGGATAGCATCTCGAATGATTATCAAGTCCCGAGTTGTCTCATCGCCTGACGTGGGCCCAGCTCAGTCGGAGAGTATTGAAATGGACCAGTTCGTGAGGCCCAACAGTAGGCTTGATGACACCGCTGTAGGGTCCGCAGGCGAGGCCCCTGCTTTGTCTCTGCGCGATCCTGGATCTAAAGATTCTCCGGAGGACCGTCACCAGCCGATTGGGATGAGGGGGCCACAAGAGTATGAGCCTGGCCCTTTACTCGCAGTGAACGTACTGATCGTCTTTCCAGGGGATGCTATGACTCGACCGGTCATGACGACCTGCGCTGAGGGCGACGAAGGAAATTTCAACATGTATAACACCAACACCGCGCCAGGCAATAACGGCAGCAATAACTGTAATATGATGGATTCTGCGGTTGTAGCATCGGATGATCGACGGCTTCCGCCGATGGCGATTGGGTCGGTTTTTGTGCCGGACCCGGCCCGGTGGTGGGCATACAAGGCAAAGCAACAGCATGATCGTCGTCAATGGGAGAGGGGGGTGGAGAGACTCCGTCGGCACCAGGAACAATTCCCAGAGAAAGCCAGTTATTAGATGTTTAAAGAAACCAGAGAGACACGGAAAACGCCAACTTGTACAATAAATAGAAATGCCTCTACTTGCAAACTTAAATTTTTTATTGTGAGTAAAAGACATGATAATGGGACAAGTTATATAGACATGAGTATTTGTATGGTTGGATGTAGAAAAAATATAGACAGTGCGGATGGATAGAAAAGCAGTTCGTGAAAGCTCTCTTCGTAATGCGGAGGGAAAAAATACATAAACGACAGGAAATGTCGGAGGGAAGGGGACGCGACTTGAAATTTAGTTGACATAATCTGTGGCTGTGGTTGACTCGTTGTTTTGTCCGTATGCCTGCTGTTGAGTGTTGTAGGGGTCAGCGTCGTATTCTGGCTGGTACTTGAACTGGACATATTCGAGAACGATAGCCACGATCCAGAAGCCACCCATTAGTCCTGCACTCACTTGTCCTGTGTATAGCGCTATAGAAAAAGATGTAACGTAAAGATTGAGTAAGTCACTGCAAGATGTTTGCGTCATATTCGTTTGGTTATTCGTTTTCGCCTTTGCTCACCTTGGAAGCCGCTAGTGGCAGTTTGACAGCCGCTCATGCCTCCTCCGGGCGCGATGGACTGGCAACCGATACTAAGGCCAATTCCGATCTCACCACAGATCGCAAACGAGAGCACGGTCATCATGATGGCGATTACCATGAAGATCTGGGAAACGATCACGGGCGCATACTCATCGTATCGGTGCGCTACCGCCGCCCAGTAGCCTAGAAACAGAACTGCAAACACGCTGATCACTGCGGCACCGATCACTGGAAATTGGCAGTAAGCTATAAGTAAACCACAAAAGAATAAATGTTAATTGTCGTGTTCGAGTAATGTTTCTTTGTAAAATGGCGGGAAAGAGAGTTATTCCATTTCTTTTTCTTTCTTTCTATCTCTTTCTCTCTGATTGTCATTCTCAGCTCGCTCGCGAATTCTTACAGGCATGGTACAATGGAACCTTGTTATCGACGGTCATGTAGAGCATACACCCCGTGTCCGTGGTCAGGTACGAGATGTTGCCACCGACACCAATGCTGCCCATGATGATCGCCGCCAGCAAAAACACAATAAACAGACACATCGCCGTCAACAAAAGTCTGACTCTTGCGCCGCTTTGCTTGTACATTCTCGATTATATGTGTTTGTTGTCGTTTTCTTATAAAGAAGAGGTGATATGGCTGTTGTTTTTTTATAAAGTAAATGAGTAGGACACACAAAAGCGAAATGGGATAAAAGTGAAGATGGATATGTGCTGGAATGGCAGAAGGTAAGAGTGAATATGTATGTACAGGAGTATCGTGAATGAACTTGCGAAAAGAGAAGGCGGTTTGGGTGGAAAGTATAAACAGTGCGATAGCCGTGGAGGCGAGTGAAGGCGTTACAGGGGAAGGGGACAAGTACGAACGATGCCAATATATACAGCGAGAATGATGCAGAAATGGACGTGAATGTAGTATATTCGCGTGTGCGCGTGAGGGAGCAACAAGAGTCAAGAGTGAAAGTGGTAACGAAAGAGAGAAGGAGGGTGACGGAGGGGTGTCGGTTGTCCACCTTTATAGTCTGGTAGGCCCTGTTATGATGTCGTGCTCTAATGACTATGCCCCCGCCTGCATCGGCGATATGTGTGTGCGTATATTGCTCACATGGAATGTGATTTCAAGGATGCACGGTACGCGTTTGAACGCGTTTTACTTGCACACTCGGGCCCCTGCCATGCAATATGTGTGACAGTAAAAATAATTTTAAACGCACTCGCGGGCATTAAACATTATGGAACGCATGCAGCAAACAAAAAAATTTAAATATTCGTAGGGGGCTGAAACTTGCCACTCACACACGCAATGAAGGAATGCTGCAGGTGATTATCCAATGGGAGCACTTGCCAGCTGGGGGCATCTGCAAAAGCAAGTAAGCAGACCAAGCGAAAAGGGGTTCTTTGTTCCGTTTGATAATCTATCATAATCAGCACCTCTACTGGTACTTTTTAATGGGCATGCCGTGGCAAAGCAAATTATATATGTGTTCAAGACTAGACTACCGTCTGTGCTTCGTTGTTGCAGCCTTTCCGGCTGTCGTTTCATCAAAATATGAATAAGATTCGTGAATAGGTGGAAGGAGGGACAAAGGTCTATTTTAGAAAAATCATCGTTACTTTACAAAGTGTGTTATCCGTGTCGTCGTGAATGTCTATGGTGAAGACGACGAAGGTACAGAAGAGTCTGGCGTGATGTACTTCTCGTCCTGTGGGGTCGCCTCCGTCCCCAACAACTCGTGCAGCTTGTCCTGGAACGGCCGCTTGCCCAACAAGCGCTCCATATCCGAGCGGTTCAACACCTCCTTCTCCATCAACAATCTCGCTACCTTCTCAACATCCCCACGCCTCTCCGTCAAAAGATCTGTCGTCTTGCGGAATGCTTGGCCAATCAACGACCGGACCTGGTTATCGATCAATTGACCAGTCTGCTCACTGTAGGGCTTCGTGAACTGGTTCTCCTTATCAGGGTTACCATACGACAATGGTCCTAGCTCAGAGTCCATACCGTAGGTAGCAACTATAAGATATAAACAAGAGCGTTAGAGATTACGTTATAAAATTCCCCATATTCCTTGATTACCTAACCGTGTAGCATTCTCACCTTGAGCATAGGCCATCTTAGTAACCTTTTGGAGATCATCCTGGGCACCGGTAGTGATGACTCCGAAAAAGATGTGCTCCGAAACTCGACCTCCAAGAGTCATGCACATGCGATCCATCAACTGCTGTGTCGAGTACAGGTACTGGTCCTTGGGTAAGTACTGAGCGTAGCCCAGTGCACCGACTCCGCGGGGAATGATCGACACCTTCAAAAGAGGGTCTGCATGCTCGAGGTACCATCCAGCAACTGCATGTCCGGCTTCGTGATATGCAACAGTCTTCTTTTCCTCGGGCGAAAGCACTTTGGATTTCTTCTCAAGACCTACAATCACACGCTCTATCGCAGCTTCAAAGTCTGCTTCTACGACGGTATCTTGGTTGTGTCTGGCAGCGATCAACGCAGCCTCGTTACAGACGTTGTGGATATCGGCACCCGAGAATCCAGGGGTCAACGCAGCGAGCTTCTGTGCCAGCTTGGGGATATCCTCGGTCGTCTTGATAGGTCTCAAATGGACCTTGAAGATGTCGCCTCTTCCTTTAATGTCCGGGCGATCGATAGCAATGTGTCGATCGAAACGACCGGGTCTCATCAAGGCGTCGTCCAGCACATCAGGTCGATTCGTTCCTGCGAGAACGACCACATGTTCGTTAGATCCGAAACCGTCCATCTCAACCAACAGCTGATTCAATGTACTCTCACGCTCATCATTGCCACCGAGCTGACCACCCTTTCCACGCGCCTTTCCGATCGCATCAATCTCATCCACAAAGATGATGCATGGAGATTGCTTCTTTGCAGTGGCAAACAAGTCGCGTACACGGGAGGCTCCCACACCAACGAACATTTCCACGAATTCAGATCCAGAGACACTCAAGAAAGGAACACCAGCCTCTCCGGCAGTTGCCTTCGCCAACAGTGTCTTTCCGGTTCCGGGAGGACCACTCAAAATAGCACCCTTAGGGATCTTGGCTCCCAGCCTCTCATAAGCGGCCGGGTTCTTCAAGAATTTGACAAACTCCATGATCTCGACCTTTGCTTCGTCCATGCCTGCCACATCCTTGAACTTGACTGCAATGTCCGTTTCTTGATTGAAAAGCTTAGCCTTGGACTTGCCAACGCCAAAAATGCCCTGTCCAGCACCTCCGGGGCCTTTCCTAGCCATGTACACGAGCACACCAACCAACAGCAGTGTGGGTGCAAAGTGAATCAGGGTTCCTAGCACGTTGACCTCATCCCTGTAAGAAACTGGGATCCTCTCTGATCCGGGAATACCCAGTTCAGATTGGGCCTCATCCAGCTTGCGCTCAAAGGCCTCGACTGACCCTATGCTGAAGGTGTAGGTCGTGCCGTGAGGCTGACCCAATGTTCCAGGAATGGAACCCGAACCTTCGTGGCGCAGGTAGACCTTGACCCTGTTCCTGTTCAAGACCACGAGCCGATCGACCAATCCTCGGTCCAGAAATGTGGATCGGAAGTCTTGCCAGGTGATCTCCCTACTCATATCTGAGGGTGACATAGCCTTGTAGAGGACATAGGAGGTGAACGCGATAGGCAAGACTGTACCGGGGTTGAGGGTCATGGTGTAAAAGTTCTGACCGTTATTGTTGTTGCCGTCAGACAGGGGTTTGCGCCCCTGAGGCTGGTTGCCGTTGCCGTTACCGCTGTTACGACCGGTGTTGTTGGGGTTCCTGTTGCCTCCACTGCTCTTGGGTGGCTGCCCGTTGTTTTCGAGATTCTTGGTAGCATCGCGCAGCATCTTTCCGAAAAAGTTCTCGAACGATTGCTGGTTGTTACCGTTCTGGCTGTCGCCATTCTTGTTGTTTTTGCTGCTGCCATTATTGTTGCCCTCGGCATGGCCTTTGTCACCATTGCTGTTCTTGGGCGCAGGCTGTTTGTCTGAAGAGTAGAATCGGCTCTGGAGGCGCTGTTTTGCTGGAGTCGCTGTGAGGGTTGAGCGGGTTGAGAGTCGGGTGCCTGAGGCGAATCGAGAGAGGGGAACAGCCCGGGTGCATCCGTTCCTGGCCAGGGCAGCTCGTGTGAGGAATGCGCTCATCGGAATCTGTGGGGTTGCGACAGAGGGGGAGGGGAAGAGGGGTGTACGATACAGGAGGATAAGAAGAGAATGGGAGAAGAGTGTCTATTGCCAACAGGGTGCCGTGTGTGGTCTATCCTCCTCCAGGTCGGCACTCCGCTTGCACTTTCATTTGTCAAAATTACTAAATACGGAAGATAACGTCACCCACCCCTGCAAAAAGCAGGTTTCAGCGCCACCATTATTGTCCCTGCTTCCGATCGTATGTCGCAGGCACACAACCGCATACGTGCGCCCGTCGGATTGCCCAAACCGTCCCGCCCGCAAGGCGCCCTGCGCAGATCTGCAGCTCGCGAGCGGCACTCCTCAGAGCTCTGTGTGCCCGCTCTTCCTCCTACTCTGTTCAATTGCAACGGCGTCCTGGAGGCAATCTGATATGGATTTCACACCGTGCATTCTCAATTGAGGCAGGGCCATCTCAGCCACACGGGCTCAGAGTCGCGACGCTTTCTTTTCGTTCTGGGCGAACAGGAGGTGCACTCCCACATCCTATAGAGACTCCATCGCTTGTTGACTCGACGATCAACACACGCGCGCGCAAAAGACACGGGAACGAAAGTTAAAAGTACTCCAGCGACACCAACTTTCGTAACAACACAGCCATTGCTCTCTACCTGCGACCCGCAATTCTGGGACGTGTCCTTCGACGACAAAAAAAAACCATCACACCTCAACCCAACATCAGCTACTGCTTGAATCGAAGCTATGACCAGTCGTTCACAGAGATCTCAAAGGCCCTCAGCAGAGCGGGAATATGCTTCCCCCGGAATGGCGAGAGTGCCCGCCGGACAATTAGGCCAAGGGGTTTCAAAAAGACACTCCAAAGGATCATCTGAGCCACAGGTGCGTATCGCTCTTCATCGACCCAGCGAATTCAGAACAGCGCGACAGTTTATTGACACACAAAATTCATCACTGTACTATGCTTACTGGACTACAGGGCAGCACAACGACAAGTGCCTCAGGTGGGCGTGCTCGCTCAGACTCGATGCCAGACAGGAACAATGAAATGTCGGGCATGTTTGCAGACGACTTGCTGCGAAAGATTAGCTCAAAGATCACCAAGGACCCTGCAGGTCAGCAACAAGCTTATCGATGATTATCAGTCAGAAATATTTCATCGGCAGTGGCTAAACCGTACATCAATATCAACATTTTTGCTTCCACTGACACTGGGAAAAAAATCAGGGAGAGGCCATGATGCCCAATATGATGAGAACAGCCATCTCCGGGCGCCACTAAATTCTAGAATGGCTTCAAAATCAAATCTGGATGCTGACAAGGTACTGAAAAATGGCATATCCTGAATTGCAATAGTTCTGAATTCCAGTTATCCCTAAACGTATGTCTTTTTATTATCGACCGGTTTTCCAAGCAAGGGGAATTCCAGAAAGCAGGGACCCTCAGCCTGAAAATGCAAGAGAGCGCCATCATCGAGGATATATTGTTCATAATGATGGTATGATCTATCATTACCCTCAAGAGTCATCTTTGAGAGTTTGGTCCGCGCAACTGGAAATGCTCTTGGCATGTTTGTTTGGTTCGTATCACCCTTGTCGACTGACTTTGCTCCACTTTATGTATCATACACAGGGCATTGAAGGAAAGTACATCAGCATGGCTCGTCCACCAATGACTGCCGAGGATGAAGACGCAGAATATATCCACAAGAGGTTCAAGGCGGATGAAAGTCTGGGTAAGAAGAGGCAAAAATTATACCATGGTATCGTTTCATCATTTTGTCCGCGAACTAACCGGAACACTATCGGTGCCTTCGAATAAGACCCTTCATTGCGGGACTTGGTGTCCAGAATCTTACCACTAGCTTCGATCTACCTATCCCTGGAGGCGTTTGTTGAGTTGCATTCACGGTTCGAATATGGGTTCGTGAGCCATGCTCTATGCGCTGCTATCAGAGGCCTCTTGAAGGTGAGAAGCAGGTGCAAGCCAGAAATACTTGTCGAAGCTCATTGGCATGCACACGAACCAACAATTCTTTCTTCGCGTGCATAGGAATATCTCATCCTGATAGCACAACTTGAGACCCAGTTCCGCTCATCCCCCGATTTCACTCTTCAAAAGCTATGGTACTACATTCAACCAACCATGCAGACACTGAGCTCACTTGATGTCCTTGTGGGTGTGATCCGGGAAGCGGGCAGAAGGGAGACGCCTGATGATGATGTCGAGGCGTTGTTGAATCTGAAAGCAAAGGAAGGTGTCCCGTTGGAGAGCAAAGGAGGGAGCATCCTCGCCATCATTGCTGCTGGAATGTTTAACATGAGTGGGTAAGTCATCCCACTACTCGTTTGCATTTGACAGCGAGTCCATATTTTCATTTTATTTAATTCAGGACTATCTTTGCTGTATTTTTTAGAGACCCAGCAACAAAGAAACTTTATGGTTTCTTACTCAACAAAGCTTCTGTGCCATATATCGCCATGCTTGAGTCATGGATCCACAAGGGAGAGATCCGGGACCCATACGAAGAATTCATGATTGTTGAAAGTCGACGTGTCAGCAAAGAGAGCATCAAAGAAGACTTCAACGACGCGTATTGGGAGCAACGATATACGATACGCGAAAACTATGTGCCCTCATTCTTGGTCCCACTCAAGACAAAGATCCTGCTGGCAGGAAAATACTTGAATGTGATCAGGGAGTGTGGTATTCACATATCCAATTCCTGCGATGAGCAGAGCGACGCCACCACAGAACAGCCGCCGTCAAATTACATAGAACGGAGCGATGTGTTGGCAGCACTGAGTGGCGGCAAACTCGTGGATACCATCGATGCCGCCTACCAATATGCAAACAGAAAACTCTTGGATTTGCTGTTGAAGGACAAACAACTTCTCGGTCGCCTTCGGTTAGTCATATTTCATACATGGTATCTTTGCAGATGAGAGCAAAGGCGTTTTCCTACTGACGATATTATGTTTTCGCCAACTTTTAGATCAATGAAGAGATATTTCTTCCTAGACCAGTCGGATTACTTTACACACTTTTTGGATCTGGCCTCAGTTGAGTTAAAGCGACCATGGCGGGAGGTATCGTTGACCAAGTTGCAGTCACTCATGGACTTGGTCCTCCGCAACCCATCGTCTGTTACAGTTAGCGATGCTTTTAAGGAGGATCTCAAGGTTGATATGAGTCACCTTGGCCTGGTAGATCAACTGCTTCGAATCATTAGTATTAAAGGTCAAGCGCAGGGCCAGGGCCAGAGTCGGGGACCCAGCGATCGAGTAGAGTCAAGAACCTCTGGCAAGTCAAAGGACGCGAGGGCCCAGGTACACAGTCGAGCGAATAGCGAGGGAAGCCAGCAACAACATGGCGGCAATGACTCTTGGCAAGATGATAATGCCTATGGGGCTGCTATGGAAGGGGTCATGGCTACCTCCATTGAGCTCCCCGCTCAGAGCAAAGGATCGTTATCTGGTAGGCGATCAGTGTCTTATACCACTCTGGACGCAGTCGATACTGCGAAGTCATTGAAAAGCATGTAACCAACGTATTTTTTATCTGCTTTTCTATGGCTATGGCTATGTCAATCTAGGTATTGATGCTCTCACTCTGGACTATTCAGTCAAATTCCCACTCTCGCTTGTCATATCTCGCAAAGCCTTGACAAAGTACCAGCTGCTCTTCCGCCATCTACTCTATCTCAAACATGGCGAGCAAGTACTTTGCAATACCTGGACAGAGCACGCAAAGGCCGCTGTATGGAAGAATGCGTCGCCAGAGTTGAAACAGTGGCGTGGGCGAGTGTTTGGATTGCGTGCGAGGATGTTGACGTTTGTTCAACAGTTTGCCTACTATGTCTGCTCAGAGGTGCTGGAACCGAACTGGAGAGATCTGGCCTCGAAGTTGGCCAAAGTCTCTACAGTGGATCAGGTGCTTCAAATCCACTCGGATTTCTTGGATACGTGTCTTAACCAGTGCATGTTGACGAACTCCAAGCTGTTGAGGGTATGTTTTTGTTTGCATGCTGGCTACTTGGAGACTTTTCCCCAAACGCTTGAAAGTCGCGGCATACTAACCCTTTTTGGGTGTTTAGATCTATTCAAAGCTCATGTCGACGTGTATCAAATTCACAAACTACACAGACCGTTTTACGCGTGCGCTCACAGCGATGGAAACGCAGCTGGATGAAGAGGCAGCGGCAATGGCGTCTGCAAAAGAGGTGCAACAGATCGAGCAAGCGATGAAGCGGCTGAACGAGTTTGAGGATGGGTTCACATACCATCTAAAGCTGCTGATCGAGGCTTTAAACTTTTACAGTGCGACAGAGACAGTCCAGTTCTTGTGTTTAGTGGTGCGGTTGGACTACAACCAGTTTTATGCGAACCAGAAGAGCGACGCGCTGACTATGGCTGCCTCTACCCATTTGTCACACTAATTAAAAGATTTTTTTTTGCAATCAGCCACTGAATTAAGGGTTTAAAAGACGCAAGTATAAAAGATCAGTCCGCGTCGATCCTTTCTGAAGATCAACTTTGAATCGCGTTGCTGCCTGCCATGGTTAATTAACCATTGAGAGTCAAATAACTCTGGTATGGTGGCAAGTTTTTTTCTCTAGTCTCTCCATCGCTACGCGAAGGTGGGGCGCTGAGGGATAAATTGGTTAACCGCGAAAGATCAAATTGATCATCTTGGTGCAGCAGGCTTGTCTTGTCGTTAATCCGACCTTGCATGGCTGTTTGATTTGAATCATACATTTTCTTTTTTTTTCACATAAAAAACAAAACTAAAATAGAAGGGCGTATGGAGGAAGACAGGGGAAGAGATTCAGATGATGTAGAAATACATTGGGGCCAGGAATGCTGAACCAGGCCAAGAGCCTCCGATCTTAGATTGCCCTTCGTGCTTGATCTCGTTTTCGCCAGTGTTTTGTGCCTGAAACCAGATATCACGTGTTTTGACATTTAGTCCAGCGACAACTTGGGCCACCCATCTCTCGCTTCTCCACTGGTGGAGCCGTTCTCTTGATGTCATCGTAGCATTGTTCAGTTTTCTAGAAAGACTTTGGATGCGATGTCGTAGCAATGGCACAAGTAATTCGAGAACTGAAATTTCGGTGCATCTTCGACTCTGCCATGGCGAAAGGTCGCCTCTGCAATCTTGAGACGGACCGAGGATGAGCTGCAGATTGGATGGAGGCCTGTGTGACCGGGATGGATGTCGCGGGGGCAGTGCTACCGCTGGTATTTTGCAGTGATGGAGGTCTGTGCGCGACAATTAAGAAGGATGCACAGCCTCAAGCCACTTTGACACTGAGATTTGTCCACCAACTACGATACCTGCTACAGCAAGCCACACTGTCCTTGTGGTAACCTGCCGCAAAAAGCGAGGGGTCGCTTTTCTCACCAACCAACACACACCTGTAACCCACACAACAATGTCAGAGCTCGAGGAAAAAGTCCAGAGTATGGATATCAAAGACGATGAGGTCGATGTAAGGCAGACTTCCCAACAAGACACATTTCATGTCGATTCGCTTTTCTCGACATCCCAAAAAAACAAAAAAAAAATCACGACTTGCAACAAGCACAGTATTCCTACCCCAAAAGTCAATCAGAGGAAAACTTCGCCTACATTTTTTCATTCCAGAGCGCCGCGTATTGACATTCCCCTGTGGCTATTTTTTTTGCCTTCGATCCATTGGCATCTCTATCTAGCTGAGCGAATTCGACCTCACAATGATGAAGAAGAAAAAGAAAAAGCCAAAGAAGACAGAAGAGGCCCCCGCTGAGGAGGCCGCTGATCAGGAGGCTACACCTACCGCAGGTATTGGAGGAATTTCATTTGATTCCCTCTTCCAATCTTGATGTGTTCTTACTGCAGCGGAGCAAATTTGTGTGTATGAATAATGACTCATCTTGACACTCCTCCTTCTCTCTTTTTTCTTTCTTTCTTGATTTAATATTAATCCTGTAGATGACGCAGAAATCGATCCTATGGCCATGTTTGGGGAGAAGAAAAAGAAAAAGAAGAAGGTCAAGGCTGAGGTAATGAGGGGCGCATGCGGAGCAGTCCACAATCTAAAGAGTACCGTCTTTGTTTTCTCGTATATCCTCTCGTACTAAGGGATACCTCTATTGCTTTCAGGGCGGTGACGCTGTTGTGGAAGGTAACGAGGAAGAGGCTCCTACTGCAGATGCTGGCGAGTCATTTGATTTTGGCGACATGAAGAAAAAGAAGAAAAAGTCCAAGAAGGTTGATTTCTCGGCCTTTGAGGACGCTCAAGATCAGGAGGGTGAGGATGGCGCCGACCGCGATCCTGACGACATCTTTGCTGCAGATGGCGAGGAGGGCGATAGTGCTCGTGGCTTGAGCAGTAAGACTGGAGGCGCAGACGGAGAAGATGGTTGGATCGGAACTAATCGCGACTACACATATCCAGAACTACTGGGACGTGTGTTCAAGATCTTGCGTCAGAACAACCCGGAATTGGCAGGGGAGAAGAAGCGATACACGATTGTTCCACCCTCAGTCATGCGCGATGGTAATAAGAAGACGGTCTTTGCGAACGTGGCAGATATCTGCAAGAGAATGCATCGTCAACCAGAGCACGTCATTCAGTTCTTGTTTGCGGAATTGGGTACATCGGGATCGATCGATGGGTCCCAACGGTTGGTCATCAAGGGTCGCTTCCAACAGAAGCAGATCGAAGCTGTGTTGCGTCGATACATTGTCGAGTATGTTACATGCAAGACCTGCAAATCCCCCGACACCATCCTCACAAAGGAGAACCGTCTGTTCTTCTTGCAGTGCGAGGCGTGTGGATCGACGAGATCAGTCTCGGCTATCAAGTCTGGTTTCCAGGCACAGACTGGCAAGCGCGCTGCTCAGCGTGTCAAGGCTGCAGCTGTAAGTTTTTCATTCCTGAGATATTGTTTGAGGTCGCGCTGTGCAAATTCTAACGCCCCTTCTTTTCTGTGATTTTATAGTAAGTTTTATAGTAAGTTTGC
Organism: Dissophora ornata; assembly: GCA_025201705.1. Taxonomy (NCBI): domain Eukaryota; kingdom Fungi; phylum Mortierellomycota; class Mortierellomycetes; order Mortierellales; family Mortierellaceae; genus Dissophora; species Dissophora ornata. The sequence continues at coordinate 19,336 of MU616743.1, read as the reverse complement.
TCAATAACTACAACGACAGAGTGAAGGACTGGACATTGCGCATAATAAATCGCCATTCATTTTTGATATCTAGCAAAGCATCGATTTTTTTATATATTTTTTTATTTTGTTTTCAGGATACTCGTTACTTAGATCATGACGCGAGCTATTGGTGGGCTGTCAAGGTCCCATGGCAGGGACAGGTCAGGAACGATGCCCCCAGGGAGGCAACCCATAGGACATGGCCGCCATTCGTCAGCATCGTACAGTGTCCACGACTCTGCTTGTTGGCTATTGTCGCTCTGCTCTGCTTCATTGGGCTCCTCCACTGTAGTACCCTCCGCAGGCACCTCCTCATGTGTCATGTCCGTATCCTCGCTTTGAATTTCGTGTGGTGGGCCTTCCTGCCATACTCCTCCTACTGACGTTGTTTCTGCTGGTATAGATGGCGAAGGAGATGCTGGTGAGTATGAAGCCACTGCTGCCACCGCGGAGGTTCCGGAAACTATCCTCTGATCGATCTGCTTCAAAATGGGTCCAATCTTCTCCTTGATATCGGCATCGCACTCGATGACAGTGTTCAGGACCGAACGAATCAATGGGCTGACATGGACGAGACTGTTCTGGAGACAGTCTTCAACAATGTTGATGATGTCGTCACTATCAAACATAGGAAGCGCTTGACTCGCGGCGGAGTTCTCGGCGACGAGTTGTGAGGCCATGGCAGCGATTGAGAGTCGAGAAGTCGAAGAGGTGATTGAGGGAGAGTTGCGTCCAGAGGATAGTGATGGCGATGATGCTGATGATGATGCTGATGTTGCTTTTCCTCGTGAAAATGACTTTGGTGGTTCGTAGTGCAACTTTATCAAATACTTCATCCATGCCACTACAGAATCATCAACAGCATTGTATAAAATGTCAGCTTATTCACCAAGGTAGCAAAAAATTAAAATTAAAAATATAATAAATACTTACATATCGTGACAAGATAGCTTCCGGTCTTCGCCGCCGACTTTTGTTCAGCGGTATATGTCGGCAATATCAAAGCCTGGCTGGCATTATTGGCCTCGATTAGCTTTTCGAGCATCCCGTCCAAAAGTCTAACCCAGAACGACAGTGGTTCTCCGTCTTTCGTGCTAGAAGTGCCCCGAAGATCTACAGACAGCTTATTCATGAGAGGCATCCAACACAGGTCGACCATCCTTCCCATATTATCCAGACTCAGATCCCTGGCTGACGCCCTCATTTTCTTGCTCTTGGGGACTAACATGCCTGGCTCAAGCAAGATGGGGATCAGTGCTTCCAGTAGATCGTCTCCTGATCGGCAACGTTTGATGAGATCCCTAACCAGTCGGCTAAGAGCAACTGCCTCTTGCTTCGGTTGCGACAGCGTGGTCTCTATATTTTATGTAGTGGGTGAAAAAAAAATAAGGAGAGCATAAGCACTTTCTTCTTGCCTAAGTCGCAATCAAAGCCTTTACAGCATGCATGCTACTTTTGAGACTGACCTTCGATCTGTCGCTCCTTTTCGTTCCTGTAGTTCTCGATCATATGGCGAACATCGTCCGACATCACTAACAACATCTCTGGCGATAAGGCCTCATCCATTTTCACGGCCACCAGCTGGGGTACCCAGTAGTTGTTGTTGATCCATGCCAATGCCTGTTTGAAGAAGGGTCCGAAGCCTTCCTAATGATCAGTTTCTAACGCCTTTGATTTCCTTCCTTTTCTTAATCCGCGCAATCAAAATAACGCACCTGCTGGGTAGCGCTTCTGAGAATAACTAAACTTGGCAAGTAATCATGTGTTGCTGTATGCCTCAGCTCCACAAACCAGATTGGCATCCCCACTTTCTCCACTGCCAAGTACGCAATCGACTTTGCTGACTTGGATGACTGGAACGCATCGACATATCCGTTCACGAACCGAATAAAGATCATGGAATACATCAGTCGCAGATCTTGATCAGAACACGTTTGAGACCAATCCCGCACCTGCGCCGATACAAATGCAGCGGTCGAATCAATGGCGTGCGGCAACTTTCCTCTTGCTTCCCATGCTTTGACCTAAAGAAGTTGGATCGATGAAGTTTAGGATCAATTGCGGTCTACAGATTGAAATGGCAGTTGTCGATAACGTCGATATTAAATGTTGCAGGCGACATACACGTCGTAGGGCACACTCTTGTGCTTGGATATCCAGAGCTCCATCTTCTCCCAGAGGAGGATAAAACCATTGGTACACCTGAATGAATTCCCCTGGGGAATGCCATGGCACAAGTTTTGGCAGCTTTGGTGGCATCCTCTTAAACTATCCAAATATTTGTCCTTGAATCTGTTTCTCCTTGCGCCTCTGTTTCTGAGCTCCTTCCTCTCACTTTGTGTCGATGCCCGGCAGGTTGATTCTTTTTTTCTCTTTTTATTTTTTTTTTGCCATGGCATCATAAGAGGGACATTTTTTTAAGTTTCGAAAAGGATTACACAAGCCACTGCATTTAGGCGCAGCCACTCTTCCTTTGGTTCCTGCATGCACGCATCGAGAATGCGCACAGGACAGGTTTGAGGATCCCTGTTTTCTTTTTCTCTATTTGTTTTATCAGTATGGTGTGCCTTCAAGACAAAAAAAAAACGGCAATATCCAGTCGCCCTAGACTACGATGCCCTGCATCAAGAAATGGACAACCACCCCCACCCTCTGGGTATCTCGTTGACTATCAATTAGAATCGAAATAAGGCGTGTCAGCGTATTAACTTCTCTCGCCATGCAACCAATCTAATGCAGACTCGCGAAATGGCTTACTCTAGTAGCCCTGGTTGCGAAGGTAATCGCCCAAGGCTTCGACAACAACAGTGCAGTCACCGGCCTGCATATTCTCAGCATACTGCCCAATCAGGACAGCCATGTTGGTCTTGACACAAGTCACTCCGGCAGCACCCTATTCCCCCAAACGAGGAAAAATAATCGTAATAATAGCAATTCGGTAAGCTCTCAATAATTCCCCTCCAGCAAGGTACGCGTTCGTCCATCAGTGGACCCCTGTCTTTCTACTCTTCCATCTCGCTTCGCACCACAGTCTTTCTTTACTGCTGATTGCAATGGATAGGCAGGAAGGATGAGAACAACATGAATGATGGAAATAGACACTGAGAGCCTTTGCTGGAGTCAGATGGGCAACGTCCAAGGACAGCGAGGTGCTGAATGAAAGAAGAGGGATCTTGTTCTTGAGATGATCCCTCTACTCTCTCTCTTAAAATCCTTTCCTACTTCATGTTTCCATCCTGGAGGGTAGCTGATAACCTTCCTCGACTATGCGTCATACAGGTTTGTCGATCCAGAGATTGATCCCTAGTTGATCTTATCCTGTTTGACTGCCCAAAGCTAAAAACAACGAAAAGAAAGCCGTGATTCTCGCCTCACTCACCAGACGAGCGTAGATGCTGTTATCCCCGTTCCGGAGATAAAAGTATTTTTTGCCCTCCAAATAGAGTCCGTTGGCCTGAATGTCGTCGGTATTAGCAAAGGCTGCGATCAGCTTTTGGGCTTCGGGTGTTCCGACCTACATGGCAAAGGCAAAAAAAAAAAAAAAAGAAAAAGAAAAAAACGATGAATGGCAACCCTGTACGGCAACCCTGAATGAGGGTAGGCTAGACTCCTTGTGTAAAACAAAGTAGATAGTCGGTATGCGCGTGTGCATCTGCAATATACAATAAACAAATAGTGTTCGGTCTAAACACCTGGTCGAAAGATTGGGGAGGGTTTTTTCTTTGAATTGCAGTTGCGGCATTAGGATCTCTCCACGAGCAGATGAAAGAAACCCCTTCCCCTCCCCGAGCCATCAGTTGCCCGCTGTTCTTAGGTGCCAACGGCCGCCATAAAAGGGTTAGGCGAGACAAGGGTTGAGGCAAAAAGAAAGGCTCCTTACAGAGAAGCCGGGTGTGGTGGCCCAGAGGCTACCGTCAAGGCCGAAAATGGCTCCCTTGGTCACCTTGCCAGTGCCAACAAGGTTACCGTCGACGTATGCTTGCCAGGACATGTTGTTTGTATTATGGAAGAGTCGAAAGAGTGGAGGGGTGGGTCGTGAATGAGGGATGAGAGATGTGATGTGTGTTGTGTTTGGAGTGGTCAACCAAAGCGTTGGGGAGTAGCGTGGAGAAAATATAATGAGGAGAGAAGAGAGCAAAGCACCGCTTTTGCTCATCAACTTTATTTTCGTTTTTTTCTCGCGTTTCTGGACACATCGCCACGCCGGAGACAACGTCATCAAACAGGATCCCCGAGGCACAGCGGGGCCACAGGGGTGCCACAGGGGTGCCTGTGAGTGAGTCCAATGGCCATCGTGCTCGGCAGAGTCTCGTCCTGACTTCAGTAAAAGACGTGCATCAGATCCATTGACAAGTCGCATCCAGTTCACCATGCCCAGTTCCTGATAACAGTAATTGGTCATATCTTGCATTCCATCTCGTTTCAAGGCTTATTAGAGATTTTCCTTCAAAATACGGTGCTTCTTCTTCTTGGGATCGGGAGCTGTTAAATGTATCGATTGGCAGGTGTCAATGATGGCTTTTTGTACGACCGATATTCAATAAAAGTATTTCAGAAAGAACATCGTTACCATGAGTATTTTCTCCGACATAAAACTTGCGGAGGACCATGATAGCCTCGCCTCGGAAGTAGCCTCCTTCAGAAGGATAAGGCGAGTGAGGAAGATTGACACTAAGAAGTGGGAAGCCTAATTTAGTGCTCGAATCCCGTGTCCTGTCATAGCATCCGCGATGACTAGTGTCCAAACTTACTCCTTGTGGATATGGAAGACCGACCCATTGCCACCAAAGCGGTCATTGCCAGCGCCAAAGTATACATGTCCAATGCCTGTAATCGAAGGTAAAACGGAAAGTCAGGTTTTGCATCCACACACATATACCAAGTGCGCTTTTGCCATTGCGCCACGACAACGATCCAGCATCTCCATTACCTAGCTGACGAAGTGCACTAGCGCACATAACACAGGGCTCGATCGTCACATACAATGTCACATCCTTCCAAAAGTTCTTGGTGGGATCCTGTGCCTGGATCCTATATTCTTCTTGCGCCAGAATCATGTCGATCCCTTCGAATTCTGCATGTCGTGTCCCCTAGAAAGTTATAGCGAGATAGAGACATGAAACCCCTGGACTTGGGACAGCGGAAGCTATTTACGCAGATGATCCGGTCAGATACAGGGCAGCCTATCATCCCTTACATTCAAACTTTCGTTGGTCCTGTTCCTGCCTTGCCCAATGACTTTCCCGGTGGGTGTATGAACAAAGACGCACCCGACAGGCACCTCCCCTACGGAATGGGCTTCCAGCGCCTAGTTTGGTGGTTCAGCGGTGACTGTGAGCAAAACAAGAATCAAACGGTTGTTCGGAAGCAACGATCAAAGACAATAGGGGAAATGTACCAAATCCAAGGCAAGACGCATGCGCTTGTGGTGCTCCGTCTCCACCTCATCGTGCTGCACTATAGCCTCGCTCTCGCTCATGGGATCCAGAATGAAGATGTTACTTTGGCCCTCAGCTCGAATCGCCGACCTGATTCATGCTTTTACTGTGTAGCCTGGCCTTTGCAAAGCCACGAACTTGATACGAACTTGATGCCCGTGCGGGCAAAAGGCGTGTTTCAAATTGGAGAGTTGGATTTATTTCTTATTGCTACAGATACAGATTCGAGCTGGAGAGCCAGCCTGGATGTCTTATAATGAGTGCCAGTCGGCCGCACTTTACTTTTTCTTGACAGTTCCTGACTTCTTTGTTGTCCCCAAGGTGAAAACCTAGATGCAATCAGCGTTAATTACACCGAACGGCCATGCAAGGGAGGTCCGGAAACCCGCAAAACACAAACATCGATCGCTATATCCATGCTTACCTTGCGAATGGAATTCAGGTCGTCTAATGCATCCGTATCGGTGGCCAGCCACCTAGCCATTGGTGGTGCGTTGGGTTTTCGCTTCGAGTTTTTGGCTCCAACCTCAGCCTCTTGGCCACGCTTCCTGAGTCTCCTGGTATGATTTGCTCTAGACGACGGCTCCAGGGCAAAGTCGTTGCTAATATCCAAGTTCTCCTTATCATCACGCAATGCTCTCCGTTTGTTGTCAATCACTGCCAGCATCTTCTCCCGAAGTCCCTCGCGCTCCGTCTAGACAACCAATTTCAATCACAAATATCAATAAAAGTGGTCAAAGTTAGTGTCAACTAGGCTTGACAGATGTCATCTTGAAACAAAAAAAAAAAAAAAAAGGGGGGGGGGGAGGGACTCATGAACATGAAATCTGCGCTAGCTCACCATGTATTCCTCTTCGGCCTGCTCTGTCTCCAGTTCATAGGCATGTTGAGCGCATTCAAATTGATAATCCCTATAGAGTCGTGCGTTTGCAATCGCCGCATCCCGCGTCTCTGCCAAATCTTGCATTTGATCATGGAAATCAGGGTGTACGCCTAAAAGCACAGACAAGGAATTAGTAACGATAGCGCTTTTACATATTTTTTCAGCACTCTCTCTCTCTCTCTCTCTATCAATCGTAAACTACCAAGATCTCGGTCCTCCTTACCGTTCAAGATAGCGTTCATCTCTTCCTTATACCGATCCATCTGGTACTTAAAGATGCTATTTTGCGCGTTATTCCAAGCCATTGATCGGGTCAGTTATCGTGGGCTAGCATATGTCCAGAAGGACCTTTTGCAGGGCGAAAAAATCATTTCAGCGCTTTGCAACATACGTTTGCTTGTTCTCTTCAAACTCTAGCTCCAATTTCAGCAGTCGCTCCTGAAACTCCCGCGTGCGCTTCTCCTTCCTGCCATCCTGTGTGTCGATCGCCACTAAATGGCAAACGATAGGATGTGTTAGCGACCTTACGTATCATACCAATACAACGAAAAATGTCCGTCTCTGAAAGCAAGGTGCAACGCAGGAGTACTCTCCAACGTACCATCCGAGGAGGCATCAAAGTCATCCCCCAAAAGGCTACGTCCATCCTCGCCATCGTATTCCATTGCCCCATCGAATGCAGAGTCATGCTCGTCCATCTCTGAAATGAATCCTCCTCCTGCGGTATATGAGTCCTCACTTTCTGAATGCGCGTCGTAATAGTTGGGTGCTCCGCCTCCTGTGGATGCTGAAGGCTGCTTGCTATTGCTTCTGTGGCTATCCTTGTTGCCCTGTGTCGCTCCTCCTCCTCCTCCTGGGCCGCGCTGAGATCTGCCTGTAGACGAAGCTGTAACCTTTTTTGAAGGGTTGGATGTCGAGCTGTGGTGGTGGTGGTGATGGTGGTGGTTACTGTTGGAGTGTTTGGATTCTGTCACAGACGAGGACGAGGGCACGGCTTTCTGTGGTGGGGGCATTGGCTCGTCCGATGTACGACGGAGTGAAAGAGCTAGAGCGGTGTTTCTGCCGTGTCAGAGGATGGATGAACACCCGTGTTTTGTATGCGGTCCGGTTGCCCTGAGGAGGATGGAAGGGATGCGAATTGGGAGAAGGATGGCAAACACATGCGGGAGACTCTTTCATGGCTGTCGCACGATGGCTTGTGTCCAATTTTTTTTCACCAGTCCCAATTGAGTTCAATTGAATGTTTTATTGAAAGATGTTCGGTGTGCCACCAATGACCATGTCAAGTTGATGTTCTCGCTTCAACTTTATCATTACAGACAATCAAAGTCGGAGACCGGGGTTCGGTCCGCATGGTTTTATTCCTCCCCGTCAGCCAACTCCTGGATCTTAGGAGCCGTGCCTGACCATGTAGGTGTGTACTCCTCCTCCTCGGACGCCTTGGGCTTCCGGCTCTGGCTGTTGGCACTGTTAATCTTGGAGGCAAGTGTCGGTTTTGACTTTGGTACAGTCTTGCTAGGTGTACCAGAGGAGGCCGCTGCGGACAACTCCTTTTCGTTCTCCTCCTGCTCATCTTCAGCGGTAGAGATCCGTCCTCGAGATAGAAATCCGCCCATTGTCTTTCGCTGCTTTTCTTCTGCTTCCTTGGACTTTTTCTTCAGCTTGTCGAGCTCAGCCTTAACCCCAGGAACTTTTATACGCAAAATTGAAAAGAAAAAGGCATAATACAAAAAAATACGAGTTGCCAGTTAGTCGTCTGCCTCTATTTCATTCAATACCGCCATCTAGGTCGTCGTATGAGGAGTCATGACTCCGTACCTTTCTCGCCCAGACTCTCAAAGTCTGCTTCTGCTCCAGCAAGGTTTCCATCTTGCAACTTTGCTTGTCCACGACGGAACTTGGCTTTCACATTATCGGGATCACTCTTGAGGGCAGAGTTGCAGACGTCAATTGCTCGTTTGTAATTGCCGCTCTTAAGGTGACATGCTGCCATATTGGCGTACACGACAGCCAAATTCGTCTTGATCTCGCTCTTTTGAGAATCCGACACAGCGCCCTTCTGTGGGGCCATTGAAGACATCAATGACATCATTGCCATCCCAGACATTTGGTTATCCAGGCCACTCAGAGCAAGGACAGTCTAATAGAGCATGAAATGATCAGTGGTTAAAGAGATGGAAGCGTTGCCTTTTCCGCAAGATGATCAGGGTTATTGAGAGCTTTTGATATTTGAACGTAAAGGAACGGCACTTACCAAATGGTACTCGGTAAGGGCTGAGTCGTTAATATTATTTTTGATTGCACGCCAAAGCAGAAAAGATGGACAGAAAGACATATAAGACATCAGTTAAAATAAAGCACGCAACGTTGTAGCCGGATCCAAAGTTCAGGCGTGGAAGATTGCAGAAAGCTTGAGGGGGGGGGGTCGCGTTGTGAGGGTAGAGGTACCTCCTTTCATGTCGCCTTGCTTGTAGGACTCATTGCCTTGGTCCTTGTGGACAAGCGCCGCAGCTATTTTTTCTTGGATTGAGGCCATTCTAGCTTTTTACTGTGGATGAGTGTTGGTGGGAGACAAAAGGCGATGTAGCTGATGTGGATGTGGATGGAGAAAGAAAAGGATGGAGAGTCGACAAAGATGGCGAAGCGAGAAGAGGTGACGAATGGCGAAGGGCGCTTTTTTCAGAGAATAAAAAGGAACAATATGACGAAAAAATAAGGTAATCCCCTTGTCGCCGTGACAGCGAAAATCGGGCCCAGCATTGAACGCGTTCTTGAACAGCTCAGCCCCAATCATTGGGCTATGACGCTCCAAAACAGACTGCGAAACAGAATGTCAAAAAAAGGGACAGTGGGTTCTGTCTCAAGACACTTTCGCACATCTCAAAAAGCTCTAGCAAATCGAAAAGCACCTGCAGATAACGCTCAGCGACTCTGTGCCTGCCAGTCAGTCAACTAGCTGTGGTGCATTTCCGGGGCATCGTGCGCTTCCAAGGATCAACTGCAACTGAAGACCTCGACGAAATGACTTGTTGCACTCGTTATATACATTTATTGGGCGTGGTGCGTCCATATGACGGACTATATTCTGAATTTCAGAGCTCGGGGTCCAGGTGTGCTTTTGCTGAACATCATTTCCTCGTTTTTGTAGGGGGGGGGGTGCCCGGTTCAGTATGCTGTCATATTGACCGGGCCACGCTAATACTTTAGAATAATGTAGAAAGCGTGGATGATACCTATGTGACGACAGGGAAACGAATAAAGTCATGCGAGCATAAGTAAAGAATGAAGAAAATTGGTCTCGCATTGATGATGGCATCATCGTGCATAGTGCGGGTTTGCATCACTTGGACAAAAAAAAAATCCCCACAGTTTTGGTGACATGGGCAGACACGTACCGGGAATGTAACCCAAGCAAGTTAGCAAGATGTTGATGAGCAGATCAGCGCCGCATCCTCTCTACTCGTGAGAAAGAAAATATAGGAAGACAAAGGCAAAATGTCAGATACAGAGCCTTGGAGTCTCAAGACATGAGTTCTCGCTATCAGCCGATATGCTAGAGCATCGATAATGTTGAAATGTTACCTCCAGGAAGACTCCCAGAGGGGGGAAGATAACGGCGAAAATGAACTTGAAGATGTCGAGGCAAGTGAGAGCCATGGTTGAAGGCTAGGTTTGTTTGTGCTAGTGGTTTGAGTTGGAAGGAAAAGTTATTAATGAAGAAAAAAGAAAAGGAGAGGCCTTTTTAACAGAGATGCCCCCAGATAGACGCCGAATCTGAGACCAAACACCTCCCCAAGAGCGGAATACACGCATGTGGCTAAGACAACACAGGATGGGAATGAACACCTTTGCTTGCGTCGTTGTTGTCACTCTGTCATCACTTTTTCGCACACGAAATTGACACATTGCCCAATCGTCATTCTGATCGAGTTGCTTTTTGAACCTTTTTTTTTATTAGAAACATCGCAAACAGAATACAAAGTAATACACATCATCCATCACTACCCAGAGCTCGCAGTTTTCAAAGGATTGTCGCAGATGGATATGCAAGATCTTCGTCATGAAGAAAAATAATAAACATGCCCCGATTTGCCACTACACAATGCTTTTTGTGGGGTGTTTTCATACCCCACAGGTCGACAGCGTAGTAAAAAAAGAGAGGCCTTTAAAATACGATTTTTTTTATTCGGATAAACTATGCAGTCAAAAGAGTACAAACGCATTGCAGAAAACAAGAGGAATGAACAGAGGATAATAGGGTCAGAGTGAACAAGGCAGTGAATGACAGTAAAACACAAAATGCAGTAACTCTTTCGTCTTTGAAGGTTGCATCAAAAGAATGATAAATATATATTTTTTCCTGCAAGCGCCTTCAGTTCTGCGTCCAGAACTGCTGATTGTTATTGTTATTGTTGCGACCAGATCCCTGATGCTGCCCCTGGTGTTGGCTAGGATGATAGCCTTGGTGATGGTTGGGGTACTGGTAACCCGAAAACATCGGCTGTTGGTAATACGCCTGTTGTCCCTGATTAATTCCAGCCCCCTGTTGACCTTGAAGAGCTCCATTTCCGGAGACGTTCGTGGTCTGTCCATTCGCTGCCTTCTCCACTCCACCATAGCCACCTGCACCAGAGCCACCCTTGGCATTGCCAGAGTTGGGTGTAGGGGCGGCACCTTGCTGCTGTCCACCCAAGTATCCTTGCACGCCAGGGTTGCCGTACTTGCCATAGGGATCGTTGCCTAAACCGCCCATGCCATGGAGTCCAGCTCCGGACATGTCATCATATCCTGACTGCGAGTACTGGTGATGGCTTCCTTGACCCGCGCCGGTCGATCCATAGTTGCTGTACGGAGAATTTGCCGATCCAGGCTTATTAGAGTGCTGTTGCTGTTGCTGTTGCTGCTGGTACATCGGATACATATTCTTGTTCATGAAAGGTTGGCCATATCCGGACTGCTGATAAGCATTGGGGAATTGGTTCGGCGCCATGTAGTAGTACGGGTAGTAAGGCAATCCGCTTGCCATGTTGGGGTATGCCTGCTGTTGCTGTTGCTGAAGTGTCTGCTGTGCCTGCGTTGTGCCAGTGCTGGCAGCTCCGGTGGTGCTGACAGCGGCAGGCGATTCATGGTTGTACTTGCTGTCGCGTGATTGATAGCTATTAGCGCCAGCGCCTGGCATTTGACCATAGCCGGTCGGGTCATAATACATGGCGCGCTGAATTTCGCTAGCGTAGAGAGCAGCATATTCGTTTGGAAGAGAAGCCATAGGTGCCATTCCAAAGGAGCCAAGCTGGTTGGCTGGGGGCATGTACGATCCATAAGGTGGGCTCATCGCGTCATGTCCCATGCCGGGATAGTGGTGATGCTGGCCTAGATTGTTAGCGCCAGGGTCCTGTTTCAGGTAAGAGGCGCTGGTGCTTGTTGATTGAGCAACTGCAGCCGGTGAGGTTCCCTGATATCCAGAAGTGCTCGTGGGGGCATTTGGTTGACGACCATAGGCTGGTTGCTGCTGCTGCTGCTGCTGTTGCTGTGGTTGTGGCTGAGCAGGTTGGGCAGGCTGAGCAGGTTGGGCAGGTTGGGCAGGTTGGGCAGACTGGGCAGGTTGGACTGGCTGGGCAGGTTGGGCTGGTTGGGCTGGCTGGGCAGACTGGGCAGGTTGGACTGGCTGGGTGGGCAAGACCGGTTGGGCAGGTTGGGCAGGCTGGGCAGGCTGAGTGGGCTGCTCGGGTTGTGCGGGAGGAGTGCTGGCAACAGGCTGCTCAGCTTGCGTCTCGACATCGGCGTCTTCAGTGTCGTCATTCAAAGAGAAGTTACCAAACTTGAGGCTGACGCCATGGAGCGCGGCCGATCCGATAGGCATCACAACGGGAGTGTCCTGATTCAAACGACGAGGTTGAGCGGCATGCTTTTGTTTCGATCCTGGAATGTTGGCTGGTGTGGCGGGAGTCGGGGCCGAGACTTTGGCTTGTTCGGCTTCAGTTTCAGCTGCAGGCTCAGATGCAGAGGTTTCTGTCTCCTTTGGTGCGGATTCCACATCTTCAACCTCCACGGCTTTCACTTCGGGTTCTTCCACAACTACAATTTCAGGTTCAGAGACGGGCTCAGGAGTGGGTTCAAGAGTGGGTTCAGGAGTGGGTTCAGGAGTGGGTTCAAGAGCGGGTTCAGGGGTAGGCTCAACAACAGGTTCAGAGACTGGTGCAACAGGCTTTGACTCTTTCTCGACACCAGGTGCAGACGCAGATGCAGTGACTGGTAGACTTTTTGGCGGAGCGACAGGTGCGGGCTGAGGCGCTGGTTGTGGTCTAGTGAAATGACAGAGTTCAGGGTATTTCGCATCAGTACGCATTGTCAATTATGACTTTAGCCATTGTTCGAGTGATCTTGACACTTACTGAGCAACCTTGGCCCAGGACATTTTAGTTCCTACGGGAATCGTGGCAGTGTTGACTTTGCGGGACGGTACCGTGGTACTGGATGAAGATGAAGTGGCGGTGGCGGTTGGTACGGCTGGGGCATCCCATGAGTCCATGGAAGGTGCGGATGTGGCTGGAGCATCCGTAGCCTCGGTAGTTGTGGTGGGCTCAATTGCTGTATCTCCTGAGTCTGAAACTGCAGTATCTGTGGTTGTGGTTGTAGCATCCCATGAGTCTTTCGTGGTGCCGTTTGATTCTGCTACCTTGTCGTTGCTGTTCAAAGAAGCATCATTCGTAGTAGTTGTGGTTGTTGCTGAAGTGCTCCATCCAGAAGCCGTGTCCGAGGAGCCTTTGCTTGCTGCTGTAATATCGGCCCATGATGGTGCGTTGTTGTTTGTGGTGCCATTAATCTTTCCTGCATTCACTGATCCGCCCAAGGCTGGATAGCCATCATCGTTCTCCTTGGAAGAGCGTCCAGGTCGATCTCCGCCATTCTGAGCACGGGACGCTCCTCGAGTCGATCCACCGCGTCCTCCACGGAATCCGTCTAGAAAATCATTTATAAATATAAGGGTTGTGGGGGAAGACGAAAACGTCGTGCGTGAGAATGCGCCTCTTCGTCTAGACACATATCAAGTGTAGATTGCTATGGGATCGTCGTACCACCTCTACCACGCGACCCGCGATCTGCGAATCCTCCACGCTGGCTGGTGGTCGAGGACTTTGGCTTCGAGGTCTTCTTCTTGCCCTTGACTTCGCCCCATTGAGCGGCGTGACCTACAGTGCCGCACAAATAGAGTCAGTTAGTGGGAGCTGATGTCGCTAGAACTCGGTAAGGAGGGACCTGGACACACGATAATTGTGTTGATCTGCCGAAAAAGGCTATTGGCCACGTCAGTTGAAACAAACACCAGTGGCGCCTGCCCTTGGTATTATTGGTATTAGTCCTCTCTCAGATCCTGCGTGGCGCTGTTGGCAGCGCCGACCGAAAACCACGGTCTCTGCGGTGGTTAGAAGTTTAGTGGTAAAACAGAATCGGGGCCCTTGCACGCCGTCATCGACAGGGCCAAACTAAAAAGGGGTAAAAACGGATATCTCCCTCTCGACACGAACACCCCATCGTCCAAGGTCTAGCTCGCAGGCTCATGGAGACAAAACTCCATCTTGCAAGGGAAGGGGCAAAATCAAACAGTCAAACGGAATGGAACGTCGGGACCAAGGGGTAGGAGCGATGTGGAGTGAACGGTGAAGAGAGAGGAAGGCAGTTGGCAAAAAAGAACCACGATGCTTACTTACCCTCACTGATGCGGAGAGTGGCCAGGTTGATGTCGCCATTTGCGTCCTGGATGGCGTACAAGAGATCTTCCTCTGACCATTCTGCAAAAAGTTCCTTCAGCGTAGCAAGTGATCCTCCATGGTCTTTGCGGAGTCGGCGGAGGTCTTCTGGTTCATCTTTGCCACTTGGGCGCCTTTGTGAGATTGTACTGTGAAATGTCATTTGCTTTTGTTGAATGAAGGGGAATGAAAGGAAGACTAGTCAGTAGTCGGGCCGCATTGACGACAACCCCAGCTTTAACCAATGCGATCGACGCTTCCACAGGCAAGGCAGAATGGAATCACGCTCGCTGACTGTGCTCGCCCATTCGTGGCATGGCACTCTCGGCGGCTCTCAATCACGATGCGCTTGAACGTCTGGGCAGGATGGGCGAATCGTGCTCTATTTTTTTGAGTTGCAACGGAGCATTTACCTTTTATATATAAGGTGTGTGCGCGAGTGTCGTGTGAGAAAAGGCGCGTTGTGTCAGCGGAGGAAAGGGGGTGGGTGGGTGGAGAGCAAGGCGATGTGTTGTGCGGCAGGAAAGAGAAGAGAGAAATATTATTGTGTGGGGGGAAGCAGGCAGGGGGGCGAAGGGAGACTTCAAGGCGGACTGGCGGTAGCACTTGCGATCTCTCCACATTCCTTTTTGGCGACTCCGTGCTTTTCTGCGTGGACACACCCTCCGCCTCCCCAACGCAGCTCGCTCTATCAGCACACCATGGCCAACGCGGATTCGCCTCTGGACCTATCCATGCTTCATGCCCTTTCCCACGAGATCATCTCCAAGCAGGCCACGATCAACATTGGTACGGTCCAGATCGCTCGAATGCATCGTACCTCGACACGAGAACTGTCGGAGTTAGAGCAATATTCGATACGTTCTCCCTCGCTAATGCCACTCCGTTCCATATTCATGCAACAGGTACCATTGGCCACGTAGCTCACGGTAAATCCACCATTGTCAAAGCCATGTCTGGTGTTCAGGTACACAACAGCTTCTTTGTTTTGATCGACTCGCACACTGGATTGACAGAGCCGTGTATTGGGGCGTGACGATATACATTTTATTCTCGATAGACAATTCGTTTCAAGAACGTGATGGAATGTGGAATTGCCACCAAGCTAGGGCACACTAATGTCAAGGTATCAGAGCTAGAAGGACTTGCGCACTGATTGAGATCGAGTAAGCTTTGTTCTGCAGAGATCATTGGATCAATATCACTTCACTCAGCATCAACTTCTGCTCCATCGTACCAGATCTACAAATGTCAAAATGAGGCATGTCCCCGTCCTGGATGCTACAAGTCGTACCGCAGCAACATGGAAGATCGCCCCAAGTGCGAGCGACCTGGATGTGGCGGTATCATGAAGTTGGAGAGGTATGAGGACACTGTTCAGGAGAACAAACCTGAGCTGACCAGGGAGTGATGGCTTCATGGTTCGCGAGAGTCAATACGAAAAACACCGCTAACAACGCTGCACCAAATTGACCGGCAACGGCATCCAATTAGACATGTGTCATTTGTTGATTGCGCAGGTATTTAGTGCTAACAACACGCATTAGACCCATAATCAAACTCGCTCAGATCACGCCTTCGTAGTGAGCCTTGGATTATTACTGTCAATGTTCGCTACTGATAGGACACGATTTTCTCATGGCCGCCATGTTGAACGGGGCCGCTGTTATGGACGCCGCCCTTCTGTTGGTTGCTGCCAACGAACCCTGCCCACAGCCTCAGACCAGTGAGCACCTGGCAGCCATTGAAATCATGAAACTAAAACACATTTTAATTTTACAGAACAAGGTTGACTTGATCGAGAAGACTACTGCTCAGGATCACTACCAAAGTATCTTGCAGTTCGTCAAGGGGACCATCGCCGACTCTGCGCCGATTGTTCCCGTCTCTGCTCAGCTCAAGTACAACATCGATGCGGTTAACGAATACATTGTCGAGAGAATCCCCATTCCAGTCCGTGATTTCACATCCGACCCTCGCCTTATTGTCATTCGTTCCTTTGAGTTCAACAGGCCTGGCACTGAGGCCGATAGCTTGACTGGAGGCGTTGCTGGAGGCTCGATTCTCAGCGGAGTGTTGAGGGTATTCAATGATGCACATAAATTTGCGAACTCCTGCACGTTTTTTTAGGTAAGGTTAGAGCCTAGACGGCCTTGATCTAATTGAACCCTCGCCACATTGTCATAGCTTGGAGATGAAATCGAAATTCGCCCCGGTATTATCAGCAAGGATAACGAGGGCAAGATCAAGTGCAGGCCGATCTTCTCGCGCATCGTCACACTCTTGGCAGAGAACAATAATTTGAAGTTTGCAGTCCCTGGTGGGTTGATCAGTGTGGGGACCAAGATTGATCCTACGCTCTGCCGTGCTGACCGTCTGGTCGGCCAGGTTCTAGGTGCTGTTGGAACGTTGCCGGAGGTTTACTCCGAGTTGGAGATCCAGTACCTCTTGCTCCGCCGTCTTCTGGGTGTGAAGGTGGATGACAAGAAGCAAGCCAAGGTCACGAAGTTGGCCAAGAACGAGGTCTTGATGGTCAACATTGGACCTACTTCGACTGGAGGGCGTGTTATCGAAGTGAAGAACGACATTGCTAAGATCGCTCTTACAGGACTTGCATGCTCAGAGTATGTTCAGTTTGAGGTCGCATGGTTTGGCAAATGGATCGTCGCACAAAACCCTATGTCTTTTGTTCTGATTTGACTTTTTTTTTTTTTTTTTTTTCCAGAGCCGGTGCAAACGTTGCTTTGTCACGTCGTATCGCCAACCACTGGCGTATGATCGGATGGGGTAAGGTCACGGGCGGCTCTTATGTTCTCATTTAAAGCGCAGAATCAAAGGCCAAAAAAAAAGACACGTACCATTGACAGAAGCACAAAAATAAATTAATCTTGTAATCAAACACAATATGCGATGCTCCAGGGGTGTAGACCTTGAAGTAATAGTTTGATTGCTATCAGACGAATGGTGTCGGCGTTCATGCAACTTCTTGTCATCACTCATGACCAGTGAATAGTACAGTTTTTGTTCTGGTGCTTGTAGTGATGACAGTTGCATATGGCTGGTGCGCGAGAAAGGGTGTGGTCTTGTGATCATAGCTTAGATGGACGCTGGCTCCTGCAACGATGATGTTTAAAGACAGCATTCGCGTCGCGAGACCTCATACAGTGTCCGTTCCAACACAGACGAGCAGGTCCTGTTAATGCATTCCACCACGCGACTGAAGGAAAACAAGCATGAACAGTCGAACTTTTATTGGGACGATTGCCAACCAAAATCGTCCCGCAAGCCATGGCGTTCCACTTGTGTTAACAAAAAGACATGTTAGTGTCATTGGCGACATTCCATCTACGCTACTATTTTACTTACTCTCGCTGCTCCAACTGTTCATATTACTCTCTATTCTGGCTACTCTGGCTATCATGGCTACCCTAACTACACTAAGGCAGAGGGGTCGTACCCTTGCCTACACGCCTGAAAAGATTTAAAAAAGAAGAAAAAAGAAACCCCCTCAGATGTTAGTATGTTTCTGTCTGCGCACGCGTTGTTTGTGTGACAAAAAGAAGGGTTTCAAAGCGAGTTCAAAGAGAGGACAAGGTGGAATCAACTTGGCGGCAAACAAAAGTGGAAAGACCGACAGCGGGGGGAGAAGTGAGTTTAGGAAAGACGGGCGAGCTGGAGGAGGGGAGAGAGATCGACGAAGCTGACCGGGAGGTTACTGAAAGCTTTGAAAGTGTGCAGGGAGAGGTAAGAGAGAGAGAGAGAGGAGAGAGACTGAGACAGGAAGGCGAAGAAAGAGACTGAGAAGAAAGAGTGAAAAGAGAAAAAGCTTATATGCTGCACTCTCGCCGCATGGTGGCAGATCGGCCACCGGACAAAATTACATTAAGAGACGCAGAAGCAAACACTGTAAAGCACAGCAACCTGTCTGTGTTTGAGTAATACACCGGCAATGTGAAATAATCAGAGCGTTATGCCTGGTGCCTGGAGCAATCTCATCACACACATGAGAGTATACATTGATGTAAGCTTTTTTTTTCTTTCTTCCTTTCGCTGTGAGGATGCGCTCGCCAGGGGGTAGCTTTTACTGCGATGCAAATATCGATGGTTTCTGTATGCCGCCGATCCCAGTGACAACGTTAACTGGTTGCCATGGACCGACAGATACAGCAAAGCTTTCTTCTCTGTCTCTTCTTTGTCTCTGTCAAACTCCTTTCCGCCTGTCAAATGTTCGCATTCATTCGTTTTCCATTCTCTTTTCTTGCTTCTTGGTTTTCCACCATCCAAAAGTCGGAAACTGCGGGCGATCTTTCATGGTCGTGTCATTGAAGAAGCATGGGAGTGCTGTCACATTAAAACCCTCCACCCGTTGTCCTCTCTTTCTTTTCTTTCTTTCTTCCACTCCTCTTCACCTCACTCTCTCCACTCCACCCTTCTCCCCACTCCACTCCTCTCTTCTCTCCACCCCACTCCTCTCTTCACTCCACTCCTTCCACTCTTCTCTCCACTCCACTCCTCTTACTCCTTTCACTCCATCTTACTCTTCCTACTCCTCTTTACTCTTCTCTCCACCCCTTCAGGAAATAGTAGGTCGGTAAGTGCACTTTGCTTTCCTTGCTTCCGAACTCTGCCCTTTGCGACACTCGCACACACACCTTTACCCTGGACAGTCCGTTCGTCGAATCGGGCTAGTTCTTCACTCTGTGCCTCTGAACTCGTCTTTTTTGGCCCAGAAACTATCTTTCAGTCTCGCACCACCACTCTACCTGAAGTTGCACCCCTCTGTTTAGTCACTTGTTGTGCTGTGTTGCCGTACCACCGAAAATCATACCTCCGTGCATCCTTGCAAACAGCAACACGATCTCGAAAAACCAAAAAGCTCCGAACTTCCTCGCACAGCGACGCACACTGTTTCTTTTGCGATTCATACTCACCTTTTTTTTTATATTGCTCTCTTCACTTTCACTAGAAAAACTGTATTAAAAAAAATGAATGTGGCCTTAGAATAGTTTAAATAGTTAGAGCAGTGAGAGTAGTTAGATTAGTTAGACTAGTTGGAGTAGTTATAGTAGTTATAGTAGTTAGAGTAGCTCGAGTAGCCAAAGTAGATTGTCGCCAATGATACCAATGATACTAACATGCCTTCTTATTAACATAGGTGGAACACCATGGCTTGCGACCTGCTCGCGGTGTGTTCTGCACAGCCTATCTTCCTGTCGTGGGAAGAGAAGCTGACTGACGGCAAGCCA
>MU616742.1:16573-46675 GCA_025201705.1 Dissophora ornata | reverse complement strand
CAAAAGCGGGCGCACAGAATGAAAAATTGCAAGGCCTGCTCCCAACGCTATCATACATGAGGCGCTGGCGGCCAGAATTATACCCGGCCGACTAATGTCGAGTGTGCGGACAAGGACAAGAAGAAACTCGGCATATCTGGAGGTGCCCAATGCCGTTGGAAGCTCAACGAGAGAGAAATGGACCGATGCGGTCGCAAATGTCAACAATATTGGCTGGAGGACTTGGAAGAAGTCCAAGAAGACTTTGAAGGAGGTCAAAAAAGCAAAAGAGAAAGGACGCGACCCCTCGAGGCGTAACCCACTGACGTGCCGCATTGTCAACGATGACACAAGTTGGAATTCGTTAGAGGTACGGATCGGTGGAGTCGCTGAGATTCGAAGATAAGGAGAGAACAACTCCGAGGATGAAGGAGAGCTGGATTATCTGGAAGACTGGCTGGTTCAGGACATATACCATGAGTTGACAGTAAAGTCCATGGCAAATCCATTGAAGCACTTATTCAAGACAAAGGGGATCGCTACGTGCATGGTTAAATGTTTCGTCGAAGTATCGAGATCCAGAACAGAAGGTGCAAAGTCACCATCGAATGGGAAAAGTGTCATGGAATTACTGATATGCCAGGGGACACAACTGTGATGGGGAGCACAGACGTAGTAGCACTTGATCTGTGTGTAACATAGCCCACGAGATGAATAGGATGCGTCGGAAATAACCATAAGATGGTCGTTTTTTCTTAGAAAGACGAATGCCACCCCATTAAACGCATATCCTAGCGCTTGTCGTGTCATCTTGTGGAATTCTTGACTCAACTGGAGACATCGCAAGCATAATGGGAGGCAGTATCTTTGTGGCGGTTTCTATTATGGTCTAAGAATGGGCATTTGTTAAGCTGGAAGGTGGCCAAATGACTAAGCTAAACATTTTGCCTTGGAAGCCGTGGGATCCAGTGGAAGGTTCGCTGATGATCTAGCGATTTCTATTGCACACTTCAGAAGGATTCAAGAAAGGATCTACGTTTGTGTACGTGAAATGTACACCGATGACGAATAGGAACCCGAGCAGATGTGGCTGCTGTGGTACAGAAGGGTCGATGATGATGGCGAAGAGGCGCTGTTTGTCCAATATTCCCTTTGCTCACGAGTTCTGCCCACTTTTCCATTTTTTTTCTTCTCTTTTCTTTTCTCTTCTCATCACCACCGACATCCCAATTCACGATCATCATCCTCCCATCCAATGGCTCTCAAACGCATTAACAAGGTAAAACCATCATCCCCTGTTCTCTTCCATTGACAGAGCCTATCGCCTCGTCGTCTCCCAGCGTCACTGTTCAGAAGTCCAGGCTATGAGAAATGCACCGCGCCCCCGTTACTTGCTCGAGACCTCTCGCGACCGACTTGGCGGCTGTTGCAAAGCGAATGTTCTTCCACCCACATGTGCTTCTCGGCGGAAGTTCTTGTGGTCTGTTTAACTCTTTGCTGCGCTGTATTGGCGTAGTCTGATGTTGCCCTCCACGAGGTTACTATCCCCGCCCCTCCCCTCCCCTCCCCCCCCTCCCTCAGCCGCATAATATTCCCTCGTCTCCCTTTTTTTTGTCTATTCCTACCTTCTGCAGCTGTGGCTTGCCTATGGAAGGCCGAGGATCAATTGGATGGGAATTGTCTTTGTCGTTTTCTGTCAGTAGCGCTAGCACTCACATTCTGGCTGCTACCCAGGTACTGTTCCGACATTTGAATGACATTTATTAACTGGTGGCCTTTGTGTCGTGTGATCAAAAAAACGAAAAATAGGAATTAGCTGATCTCGGAAGAGATCCCCCCTCATCCTGCTCTGCCGGCCCTATCGGCGATGAGATGTTCCACTGGCAAGCAACCATTATGGGTCCTGTAAGTAGTATTGTCCAATATCAGATGACCGCCTTGCTCTCCTTTCTTTTTAGTCGTGACAAGGGGTGGGCCCGGACTGTGCATGATTGTGTCGTCTTCTATCTTTGGCTGTGCTCGAAACCCGTCTGCTAACCCAATCCACATGGCCTCTTCTTATTTGATTTGATTGACCCCTTTGCAGTCGGATTCACCATACGCTGGAGGAGTGTTCTTCCTGGCAATCCACTTCCCCACTGACTACCCCTTCAAACCACCAAAGGTATGTATATGAGTCGTGTGCCAATTGATGCCTTCTTGCTCGGCCCAGTTTCTTTTTGTTCGTTTTTCTTCCTTTTGCTTACAAACCATGTATTTGTGGAATGGTGTCTGTAGGTGAACTTCACAACCAGAATTTACCACCCCAATATCAACAGCAACGGAAGCATCTGCTTGGATATCTTGAGGGATCAGTGGTCGCCAGCTCTTACAATCTCCAAGGTTCTCTTGTCGATCTGCTCCATGTTGACGGACCCCAACCCTGACGATCCTCTTGTTCCAGAGATCGCACACACCTACAAGACCGACCGCCAGCGTTATGAGACGAACGCTCGGGAGTGGACCCGAAAGTATGCCAGTAAGTATTAGTGCTGCCGCGTTTGCTGCGTGTGATCCAGCTGAGCTAACTGTTATGAATCATGCATTTTTTCGAGTTACCATTGTGCTAACGACGATGCTTTTTTTTTTTTTTTTGTAATTCATAGTGTAAGGCAGCTTAGAAAAGTCTTCGGAGGGAGCGTGTTGGTGCTTTCATCTTTACAACAGAAATCTGCAGATATAATAAACACGTAGCATTTGCTATTCAGTGTGTGGGAAGTAAAGGGGGTTTTCCGTTATCCAAAGGCCACACCAGGTCAGGACAGGTACTGGCGATTTGATTTGCTGTGGGCCTCGATTTCAGGAATGTGTGTGTGAGCGTTACTTGTGGTCACGCGCTCTCTTTGTGCGAAGGCGGTGGTGAGACAATGGATGTGGCCACGAAAGGGAAAATGAAAAGTTCCTCGCAATCGCGGTCCTCTGCCTCTTTCTGGAATGTCTTTCTTTATTACTATCAGTCCAGACATTAAGTGTAGCTGGGCAGCTCAATTCTCTACAATGAATGCGATATTAGCATAAAAAAAAAAAAAAAAAAAAAAAAAAAAAAAGAAAGGAAACTAATCGAATATGCCGTGTCTACATCGATACCAGATCGATGTCGTGCTCGCCACTATATTTCGCGTATGCGCACTTCAACTAAATTCCCCTTCTCGCCTTCTCTGCTCACCTGGGGGGAAGGAGTAGAGTTGCGTTTTTTTTACCCTCGAGCTATTCATTACCATGTCGTTGTCTAGACCTTGTTGGTTTCAAAGCGAAAGAATTGACGAAGCTTTGTCAAAGCCTTTCTCTTCTTCTTCAAGGAAGAATCAAAGCCATCCATGAGCGCATCGTTCGACGGACACATGTTAACCATGACGTTCTCAGGCGCTTGATTGCCACCTCCTCCGTAGACAGAGTTGGTTCGAGAATGGTGCTTGTAAGGGTGATGCTGATGCTTTTCGTCATACGAACTACCGTTGGTGAGATTGGGCCGTTTCTGATATGAGGTCGGATTATTGCCAGCGGCCACAGCTGCAGAGAGAGCGTCGTCCCTGGAAGCGGGGCCTACGGGAGTGCTGGGTGAGATCGTCGCCATGGTCTCAGTTGGAGAGCTGGCCATGGAGGGTGAGACGTCGCTCATCTGGTCATCGCTGTCGCGGGCAGGGGCCTGGACTTGTAGGTGCTGCTGGTGAGAGTGATGATGCTGGTGTTGATAAGAATGGTACGGAACAGCGGTCTCTTGTTGGTGGTGATGGTTCATTTCACGAGCACCGGGAGGGTGGTATGAGTGGCGATTGTGACCAGTATTGACAGTAGGCGTGGCAATGGTGGTGCTAATGTCGCTGTTGGGATGGTGAGTGCCGAGCGCTGTCGATCTTGCCTGCTGCTGCTGCTGGGCGCGGACAGGTGAAGGACGGATCGTGTTGGGGGCCGTCGAGAGGGCAGGGAGCGCGGTGATCATTGACTCCATACCATCTGCACGCATCCAACGGGATCGGAGCACATCCGTCAAGGTGGCGCGTCGCTTAGGATCAACGGTCAACATACGGTGGATCAGCGAGCAAACATCTGCAGGAAACAAGAAACGCGACATTGTTTAAGATATGCTTGTTGTTTGATGACAGAGACAATAACGTGACAACGCCCCTTACCAATAGATCCTTCGCGAGGCTTCTGGTAGTTTCCTCGCTTGATCTGCGCAAAGAGCGCAGGCAGATCGCTCGCATCAAAAGGCAGGCGGCCGCAGACAAGGACATAGAGAATCACACCCAAGCTCCAGACATCGGTCTCGGGTCCGATATACGGGGTGCCGCTGACCATCTCTGGCGCAGCATAGAAGGGTGAGCCACAGTATGTGGTGAGGTGGCGGTCCTTGTGCCAGTTGTTGCCGAACCCGAAATCTGCGACGCGGACATTGCGCTCGCTATCGAGCAGAATGTTCTCGGGCTTGAGGTCGCGGTGCACAACATTGTTCTACAGGGGCGGGCGAAAAGCGTGAGACTCTATCTCAGACACCTCTAACATTTCGTGCAAAAAAGGGGATTGCTTACCTCGTGGCAGTAGTGAATCGCTAGAACGATCTGCTGGAAAATGCGGCGAGCTTCCTTCTCGTCCAATGAGCCCTTGTTCGAGATATAATCAAACAGCTCTCCTCCCGTGAGATTCTCCATGACGATCAGGATCCTGTACTCGTCCTCCATGACGGTCTTGACGTCGACAATGTTAGGGTGTCTCAACGTCGCCATCAAGCGTGCTTCCCGTGTAGCATGAAGTCGCTGCTGTTCGCTCTTGAACTGCGCCTTTTCCAGAATCTTGACAGCCACCTAAGTGATGAATTATATGAAATGAAAAAAAGGTACGAATGTCAATTTCATGAAATTGGAAGTGTTTGATAAAGCAGATGAATGGCTACCAGCTTACCTGCTCGCCAGTGGTGTCGTTCTCTGCCAACAAAACCTTTCCAAAGTTGCCTTGACCGATGGTACCAATGTATGTATACCCTTGGATGTCACCATACTTGCGTCTGTAAGATTCCTATAATTAATGATGGATGAAATATAATTTAGAGACTTCGACGTTTGGTACAGGCCTGTGTAGAACGAGGGAAAAAACAATAATCCGGGATTGTCCCACTCACCTTGCTGCTGCTGCTGACGCTACTGAGCCTTGACTGACGTCCCGAAGCTGGAGGCTGAGGGGCAGCGCTCGTCTCGTTTGAGGGAGACGATGGGATAGGAGCCTTTTGGTTGTGAAACTGTTGGGTTGGTGCAGAATGAGATCCTTGATCGTGTGAACCCTGAGAATATATCTGGGGCCGGCGGGATTGAGAACCGTGATCGCCGTTTTGGTTGCTGCTGTTATTGTTAGTGCTGTTGTTGATGGCGTCCAGTTCTGAGGCGACGGCCGTAGGGGTGGTTATGGCTGGGGAGCACTCTGCTTTCGATCGTCGACGTTCAGCCGAAACGACTTTCAGGGGAAGTTCCTTCTACATAGGATGACGAAATGATGCGACGACGTGGGAGAGACGGATGAGATTAGCATTCGAGATGACGTATGAATCGCAAGGGTTGGATTAATGTTGGCTGCTTAGTTTTTTTTTTTTTTTTTTTTTTTTGCACAGTTGCTGAACCCTACCTCCGTGTAGGGCTTGGAGGACTCGCGGACGCTCTGGGCTCGACTAGCCAAGTGGCGATCCACACGCGAGGCGCCGTACACTTCGTCAGTCTCGCTAGACTTTCTTCTGCGATTGTTCTATTGAAGGATGATATCTAGTATATGTCAATATCTGCTCTCGATAAGGGTAGGAAGGTGAAAATTAATAACATGGAGAGGGACGGAGCGTACCTGTTGGTGCTCGCTAATTCTCATGCCCTTCATGGCTTCCTGTGCAGAGATCCTCTCTGCAGCATAAGCGTCTGATCGGACATAGGCTGATGCGTCTTGGGACTGCTGGGTATGCGTGTGCGATGGGGTGGGGGCAGCGGTGTTCATGGCGAGAAAAGAGGACTGGGTATGAGGTTACAGGGGATGGGTATGGTTATGGATGCCGATAAGTAGAGGTGGGAGGGGTTGCTTTTTTTGGGTGTTTCCGTAGCTCGATTGTGGTTGGCTGAGGAAAGACGCGTCGTGCTTCAGGGGGAGAACTATTAATTTTGCTTTTTTGGCTTGCGCTGCGGGGAATTTTTCAATAGGATATACTTGAGCACCTTCTTTCTTTCTGTCGTCAAGAGGGCAGGCAGGGCGTAAACGAGAGAAAGAGAGAACGAGAGGAAAGAGAGGTCAAGGGCAGAAGAGAAGAGAAAGAAAAAGGACTTGAGCGAGATATGTTATATTAAGAGATTGTAGGAGCATGATCGAGGCAAGGAGAGAGAGAGAGAGGCAGTTGACACTGAGAATATGTTTTATGCATCCACTCTACTCTCTGCTGGTCAAAGTTACAAGATCGCGCACATTTGAGTAATGAGGAGCCATGAATGAGAGATGTAGTTGGAATCGTAACATCCTGCTTCTGCCCTTTAGCGTCATGGACTGGAAATGAGTCCGACCCAACGAACCTTTTGTCACTATGCCTAAGCGGGGGGACATTGGAATATATCGCCTCTAGTCCAGCTCGTCACCCATTTTCTCATGGATATTTATTCCCATGTGGAGGGGCCAATAACCCAATTGACTTTGACTCTGGTCCCAACAGCAACGGGATACAACGGACACCAACAGTCGATCAGCCCGACGCTATATCCTCAGCGCTCAGTCCTACGCAGCACCGACGCGGGAGCGGGGATGGTTGTTCAAGAAGTCTTGTGGCCAGTTTTCCATTCGTTTCGATAGTAAGTGAAAAGATAAAACTTTTACTGCTCGCTGCTGACTCTGCAGAGAGCAATAGAGGCTTTATCTTGTAGATCTACCGTTCGATATTCTAGGTTAGACGGCGGCGGTGGACACAGCTGGAACGTGTTTGATTCCGAGTGCCAGACCGCGAGTGAGGACGATGCGCGTGCACACTTGGATCGACCTCAACTAAACGCCCCGTCGCCTGGCACCAGCCAGAAGAGTTTGGGTTGGAAATAAAGTTTCCCAGTGACGTTGACACCTTCGCATTACGCGTTTTTTGTTTAAATCCTCCCAGACTTTCTCGCATGCAACCCCAGGTCGCCATTGAGCACGAAATCCTCTCCGCGCGTACATTGTTCATTCATCTTTCCATCGATTCCACCCCACCTCCTTCTCTTCAACTCAACCTTCTCTACCCGCCGCAGCAACCAAAACATATATATTATGGCCGTCACCGAAGTCAAGCGTTTGGCACAGGCACTCAGCAAGGAGTACAACACGCCCAACCCCGACCTTGCCAAGTGTGGACAATACCTTTCGCAGCTCAAGGTCCGCCAATGTCCAGCAACGATCGCTGTCATGGAATGCATCTATACATGCAGTGGAAAACACACGCACTTGCTGAAGGGTTCTAATTTCATCCCACCCTTCTCTTGAAACAGATCGCCTTGATTGAGTTGCAATACCTGACACACGAGGACAAGCACAACAACATCGAGGAGCTCACTTTGGCCCGTAAGGATGAGGGGCTGCTTTATTTCACAATCCAACGCTTCAGCCTTTAGGCTGCTAAGTAGCTGGAGGTGCACTTGCTGGAGCCATCCAAGGAACTCACGCTGTTTTCGTTGTTTAAACATGGGATCATCTGTAGGCGATGTTCTTGAGATTGGAGCTCAGTGGAGTGTTCGCACAAAGGACATTCCTTCTTTCGAGAGATATATGGCTCAACTCCAAACCTACTACAATGACCACAGGTAAAGGGACATGGATGTTTTCCTCTTGTTTTCCATGCGAGGTTTCTTAACGATGGCGAAGATCAACCCAGGCACTTACCCTCCTGGCTTTTTTATTCCGGTGTTTGTAGCGAGC
Source organism: Dissophora ornata (assembly GCA_025201705.1). Lineage (NCBI taxonomy): Eukaryota > Fungi > Mortierellomycota > Mortierellomycetes > Mortierellales > Mortierellaceae > Dissophora > Dissophora ornata. Next base: position 38,758 of record MU616742.1, on the reverse strand, counting down.
TTCCTGCTTCCTCTCTGAAATACAACTTGATCGGCCTCAACTTGCTTTGCCTCTTGTCGCAGAACAGGATCTCTGACTTTCACACGGCCCTGGAGATGATCGAGCCAGAGCAGCTGCACAACAACCCTGCGATCCAGCACCCTGTCAAGCTGGAGCAGTCACTCATGGAGGGCAGTTACAACAGAGTCTGGAGCTCAAGGTCAGAGGTTCCCTCAAAGGAGTACCTCTTTTTCATTGACATCCTGATGGGCACAATCAGGTAAATCCATCTACAGGAGAGGATGGTCTCTGTCATTGTATACATCTTGGTCATGTCGCGATAGAGATATTTACAAAGCTTTCAATTGGAACCACGGATGTTCTTAGGAATGAGATTGCAAGCTGTAGCGAAAAAGCTTACACTAGCCTGCCATTGAAGGATGCAGGAACACTATTGTTCTTTACAAACATGGAAGAAATCCTGAACTTTGCAAAGGAGGTAACGCTTGAGACGTCACCGCCGCCACATGAATACATCTCTCCTAGACCTTGTCAATTCTAGAATCAGCTTATTCACACGTGTGTCTTAATTCTGGTCATCGATTAGAGGAACTGGAAGGTCAATCCAGCTGAGCAAAAGGCATACTTCCACTCTGATGCGGATGAGAAAACCAGCATCCCTGCAGACCAGATCATCAAGCAAACCATGTTTTATGCCAGGGATATGGATCGCATCGTCTAATCGTTACAATTTTCGTCGCTCTGGGAACTACCTTCGGCCACGGAATTGCCGCAGATGGAGGCTTTTCTGAGCGCTTCATCCATCGACAAATAAATGTTGTAAATGAAACAGAGATGTATTTCGTTGATTTCTATCGTCCTTATACATAATGCATCGCTCGGAAACGATTAAAACTATGCATGTCTAAGCATTCTTTTGGACCTTGAGAGAAAAGTCGACAAATGAGACGCCTTGGGTCATAGATCCCAAGCTGATAATATCAATGGCTAAGAATCAAAGGGCAGCGTGTTAGATATTGACTACCATCAATCCTATGTAGCACCGAAAGCTGTAGTAGCAATTGAGTCACATAGTAAATGTACTAACCATCGCAGAAATACCCCTCAATGGTCTGCTCAGTGACGCCACCGCTGCACTCGACCAGGACCTGACGTCCCTTGGCGGCCCAGCGCTGCTTGATGTTGCCGGCAGCGATCTTGAGGGCGTCACCTTCAAAGTTGTCTAGCATGACAATATCAGCTCCGGCAGCAATGGCCTCATCGGCCTCCTCCTCTGATCGGCACTCGACCTCAATCTTCAAAGAGAAGCCACCGACGGCCTTCGCCTTTTGTACAGCAGCCGTAATAGATCCTGATTAATTCATAGATGAAATTTTAAGAGAGTTAACATATCACGTACACAAAACTACATGCTTTATGGCCAGCCGAAGTAGTAGTAGCAGGGTTAGTACCTGTGCTCCAGACGTGGTTATCCTTGAGCATGATCATGGATGAAAGATCCATACGATGGGTATCTGCACCTCCAACCAGCATGCCATACTTCTCGACCAAGCGGAAGCCTATGTATAGTAGGGGATGAGCAAAGTTGGAAATAAGAGATTAGCGCTGAACGCATGTGTTTTGGGAATATTGACTAACTAATTGAGGCAGCAGGATCTGCGTATTTACCTGGCGTGGTCTTGCGGGTGCCGGCAATGACGCCTTTGAAACCGTTCTTTTCCTTCAAGAGACGCAGGCGATGAGCTTGGGAAGCAATGCCACTGCAGCGGGCCATCATGTTGAGCGCAGTGCGTTCGCCGATCAAGATCTGGCGGACAGGTCCGTAGACGTGGGCACAGGTCTGGATGGGCTTGAGGACATGACCCTCTGTGACATGCCACTCAACGCTAGAACGATTCAGCACAAGCAAGGAATAAGGTAGGAAAAGACGGAGGCTATTAGGGTCATATTTAAACACAGACTCAGTGACAAAGTTCGCACGGGTTAATGGTTCATGAAGACTCACCGGCATCCTAGCTGCTCGAAAATCTCTGTGAAAAATGGAACTCCCGCGACGATACCCTATGATGATGAGGCAGAAGAGCTAGACGAGTGAGTGTTGGTTCAATAAGCGGTCGATGGCAGTCTGTTATGGTGGCGGGCGCCGAGTGTACCTCGCTCTTTCCGTAGAGGATAGCAGTGGTCTCCTTTTCTCCCACGACATAGCCGCCGTAGTCGAACGAGGGAATGTCCTCCTGGAGCCATTCTGTGATCTTTGTCTTCCAGTTAGGGGGGAGGAGATGGGTCAAGGTGGCGTTGGTCTGGGATGCCATTGTGATTGATGATTTGTGTTGTCGGGTGGAATGAGTTGATGGAGAAGAGGGGAATGAGAGAAGAGGGGAATGAGAGAAACGAGGGCCGATCAGACAATTGCCCAGGGTCCGTGTGTGACTTGTGCGCAGGCACGGAGCAGAAATGACGCGCTTCTCGTATGGGGTGCGTGTGTCTGGACTGTGGAGAGCAAAGAGACGAGGCGGGTGTACTGCATGCACAGCACCACACAGAGTAGGTTTCTTTCTTTCTTTATTGTTGCATTGCTTCTTTGCTAGATCTTGATCACGATAATAAGAATGGCTACCAGGGCAAGGATGATCAGCCAAGAACCTTTCATAGAACCAACACAGACAGAGAGGGGATGCAGGTCAGTCAAGGATACACGTGCAGACAAACACGCCAAGCCGATGGCGGTGGTGCATATAAAAAATACGTTACCACATCCTTTGGTTCCCTTGGCCACCTTTTCCAACTGCCTCCGTGCAATCCCTAGACGGCTTCCTGTTCGGTCTACAAGGTGGTCCGTATCGTCCAGCAGGTCTATGTGTGAATCCAGTTCATCGCCAATCATCAGTCCCAGTTCCTGTTGCCGACCAAGGGCTTCGCTCAGTCGATCCATGTTTTGGTCCTGGTCTAAAATATCAATGCCAAGATGACGAAAACGTGTCAGTCGGCATGACCGTACACAGACGTGCGCGAGGACGTCGATGCTTACCATCTATGATTCGTTGGTGTAACTGGAGCATCTGGTGGTTGCTCAGGTTATCGACTTCGACCTCGTGCTCAGAAAACCGCACGACCTTCGACCGTGAGTGTTTTGTCGAGTTTTGGTTCAGGCCCAACAGAACCGCTCTACAGAAACAGAGAGGGATGGCCAATGGCGCAGGTATTGTAGTAGACGCAAACGAATGGCCAAGTGGGTCAGTCGTGCGATCTCGTCTTCCCTAGCATACTGAGGTTGAAGAGAGTAGTGTATTACCTTGCATCGACATCGTCCTTGTCCTGGAGCAATGCTTCTAGCTTTTCTAGCTGTTGCTGTAGCTTGATAAGGGTATCCTCTCGACTTGCGAGTTCTTTAGACGGTCTGTATTGTGGACAGGGTTGAGCAGATAAACATCGTAGAAATGAGCGTCGATGTCGATTTGTGGAAACTGAGCGCCAAGCAAAAGTAACACGGACACGTTGCCTCTTACTTACACAGAGCCATCCTGTTCTGCCTGCGAGAGCTCTGCCTCGAGTTGCTGCAGGCCCTCTCGCAGGCGGGGCATATTCTTCTCGATAGTCTTGTCCTGGGAGGTGGAGCTGAGGCCGTTGGCTCTGCAGCGGTTCCGCTCAAAGACTGTCACAAGGGTGCTGTCGGCGATGAGGCCCAGCTTTGAGCCCCAGCTGGTTTCCATGGTCAGTAGAGGTGTTGATGTTGTTCGTAATGTGGGGGATAGGGGGAATGTCGCCGGAAATGAGTTTTTTCCTGGGCTGAGGCTGCAGGGGAATGTTGAGTGGAGGAGGGAAAGCAGAGAACAGGCGGGAAAAACGTGCGGAAAGGGAATGGAAGGAGAGAGGGGGATACACCATTGGGCTTCCTAAGCGCACTTGGCAGTGACCAGCCCAAGCCCAGTCCCAGCCTCCCCTTCCTTCCAGTCCGGTCCACATGCGTAAAAACTCCTCTTGACGTCTATGCTGCGCTCCCCTCAGCCACTGCAAGGACTACCGCACTCCTCGCAGACATCGCCATCTTGAGATCAGCCAGGACACGTTCTCCACGGAAATGCAATGACATGACGCTCGACAGGTTCCATTCCAAAGACGTCCACATCAGCGAGGACCTCGACTTCTCCTCGCTCGTCTCCAACCCCGCGCTTCTCAACGGCCTCGCCAGTGCAGGATATCACCGTCCTTCACCAATCCAACTCAAGACCATTCCCCTCGGCAGGCTTGGCCTCGATCTCATAGCCCAAGCAAAGTCCGGCACCGGGAAGACCGTCGTCTTTAGTGTCATCGCCATCGAATCCGTCCTCTCTCACTCAGCCGCGACCTCAACAGCGGTATTCCCAGGAGACGAAGGAGCAAACCGTGGAGCACCTCTGCAGCAACCAAAAGCGGTCATCATTGCGCCGACCCGCGAGATCGCCGTCCAGATCCAGGATGTCATCTCCAGCCTTGTTAGTGCAGGCCTCGGAAAAAGTGTTACTTGCCATTCCATGATCGGCGGCATGCCTATCCAAAAGGACAAGGAGAATCTCAAACGGTGCTCTATCGTCGTTGGCACCCCTGGTAGAGTCAGATCATTGATCGAGACGGGAGATTTGCGTGCGAGTCAGATCCGTCTGCTTGTTCTGGATGAGGCGGACAAGTTGATGGAGGACGTCTTCAAGGAGGATGTATATCGGATTGCCGAAAAACTGGGATCGACCAAACAGGTTATGGCATTCTCTGCAACCTATGACGATGACTTGCTGTCGCAGCTAGATCATCTGGTCAAGGACCCGGTTTACGTGATGCTGAGCAACGGAACCCCGGAGCTCGAAGGTAATTGGATTAGAATCGCTACAAGTTGAAGCGGTGGCGATGCTGCGATAGATGTATGGCCAGTTTACTAACCCTTTCTCCAACGCTTTTCATTTTTGTCATTTATGATATAGGAGTGTTACAGTACTACAAACTGGCGACCTTGGATGAAAAGCACAAAGGGAGCTCTGTGTTCTTGAGACAGATACACATAATGGAGGCCAAGTTTACAGAGCTGGAAAGTCTTTTGACCCATGTTCCGTTCTATCAAGCTATTGTCTTCTTGAATCATCGAGGTCGAGCAGGAGATTTGGTGAAGTTTCTGACACGCAAAGGATGGCCTGCGATGCATATTGCTTCCGGAATCTCTCAGGAGGAGCGGCTGGAAATCATGAAGAAGGCCCGGAAGTTTGAGTTGCGAGTCTTAGTGTGCAGTGATCTGGTAAGTTTGGTCTCTGAGCATGGGCTTACTTCCAGCAGCAACGAGTATTATCGTCGGATGCCCATTAATTTTCCGTTGTCCCTATCATAGATTGCGCGGGGGATTGATATCGACCGGGTGAACCTGGTGGTAAATCTCGATCTGCCCAAGGATCCAGAGACATACCTGCACCGCATCGGGAGAACAGGACGGTATGGAACCACAGGACTGGCTGTCAGCATCGTTGATGATGCGGAGCTGAAGACTGTTGACATTTTAAGAAACGATTTCGCAATTACAATGGAGAGGCTGTCAGAGGAGGACAAAGTCTACAGTGAGTTGAATCAGCGCATCAAAAATCGACACCACGAGAAACCTTTGAAAGACTCTGCGGACGTGGACCAGTTTAAAAAGTTGGAGGCAGAGAGAAAAGCTGGAGAACAGAGGCCATACGAAGATGAGGCGTTGATTCACGTGAACGATGTCGATAAGTCCACGACAACTCCACAAACACACAAAAAGACAAAAAGGGCAGCGCCAGAGCCATCCTCTGAAGTACAACGAAGCATTGGGGCAAAGAACGGCGTTAAGAAGAAAAGGACAGTCGCCTGGGGCAGGCACACGCTGGTGACACCAGAGATGACTCCGCCAGTGGGCTATGAGGTCGAGGCTGAGCTAGCATCGGAGATGGATAACGACGACGATAATGCAGGAGAGGGGCACTTGAATGTTGCTGAGGAAACACTAGGCGACGAATACGACAGCGGTGCTTACGATGAAGCCACATACTCCCAGAACTATGCCCACGCACCATTCTACCCATATAACCCATATATACCCGCAGCGCCCTTGCCCTTTCATCCTTTGTATCCCCACTACCATACCACATATCCAATGTATCCTCATGGCGCGTATGCGTATGCACCGCCAGGTTATTATCCCATGATTGCGCCGCGTACTGCGCCGTTCTTTCCACCCGATTTACCGCTATTCCCGGATAGGTCGCCTGCTTTCAGTTTCTTTAGAGGCCAATAAAAGAATTGTTACTGATAATAAAAGAGGATTTCCTGCATGTGTATCTGCTAAAGTATTCTTCTAGATATCATCAATATTCTTGGTCTCCAGCTGGAACCCAATCTTCTTGAAACCCTCAGAGATATCCTTGACCTTGGTGGTGGCACTAGTGACGACGACGATCGAGGTGTTTGGATTGAAGACATTGCTCAGGTACTTGTCCATGGCATGTTGCATCTGCTCGGGGGTAACGGCCTGGACGCGCTCCAGGAACTCCTTGTTGTAGTTGGCCGAGACCTTTTTCAGGACTTGGTTCACGAAGGCTTCGGTGGCAGCCCCGGAAATGGACTCCTCCTTGGACACGATTCTGTACACGATACTGGCCTTAGCACCCTCGAGCTCTTGCTTTGTGAATCTGGATTTTCCAGAGGCGTAGTCATCGACGATCTTGTATGCAAGGTTGTAGGCCCTCAGTGCGTCGGGCGAGCGGTAGATGGAGAACGTGACGAAACCTATTTTGGGAGTGAAAAGACAATTCCATTTAGCATCTTCTAGTTATACAGGACCATTAGAAAAGGGTATAGCCGTCGATCCATCGACTGACCTGCTTCGACATCGGCGCGAAGATTGGCACCATAGACGGCACCGCTACCACGGAGCTGCTTCCAGAAGGGTCCCTCAAGAGTATCCAAGCACTCTGAGAGTACCAACAGGGCAGCGTAATCAGGATCCAAGAAGCTGGTGGGCCCACGAGCTACATGCGAAGCGAAAGAACTCTCGATGGAGGGCATGTTTACGACATAACCCTTGTTTCCAGGTGCCTTGCCAGTCTTGCTCCAGACCTGACTGGAAAATGGGATGGGAGCCAAGGTCGTGGACGCGTCCTTGAGGATAAAGTTCCTGGCCCATGCGGTCTTTGGTTCCACCTGTTTCAAGATGTTGCCTTGAACCTGAATATGGATATTGGCAGGATGGGTCACTAGAGATATCGTCGATGTGTAGAAAGAGGAGTCAGTTTTCTTTTCCGTCCACTTGGTTTTTGACGAGTCTTAGATCCATTAAGGGCAAAGCAGTGTAGTATTACAGATCTTGCGAAGCTCGTTCATGACCTCGATGACGGTCTCGGGCTCTTGATCCAGCTGCTTGATTACATTTGGCAAGAACTTGGCCTGGTTCAAGACGTTCAAAGCTGCAATGTTCGACTTTCCATGGTCGTACGCAATAACGTCCATGCAGGCACTGGACATCTAACAAATGAAAAGTACATGTATGTGAGGAACCGCACAAGTGTTGCACTCAACCACCACTAGCACATGAACAAAAAAAAAAAAAAAAAAAGGGTTACCCTTGAGCCATCGCGCTTCTCTCCTGGGATGTCGTTCAAGAGCTTGGTAGCAATGACCTTGAGACGGTCAGGATCAAAGCGTGTGTTCCAAGTCATCTTCTGCAACCAGGCAATGCCCTCGCTATACTTTGCGCGCTCAGTTTTGAGCACAACCAAGGCCAGCTGGCGGAACGAGTGGCCGACTCCGACGCCACATTCGCGACTAACAGTATCACTGTCCAACATCTTGACGACCTCCTCAAAAGGAGTTTCTTCACCCGTGGAAGGGTCGACAAGGGGCAGAGAGTAGAACGACTCAAAATAGATATCCAGGTAAGGACGGAGTCTCGCCGGCAGCTCAGTCGAGGTGAAATACAGCGTGAATTCGACAAACTCCGACTTGATGTCTGTGTAGGCATTGCAACGGTTGGCGGAAGAACGCACTTTAGATTAGGGGGTGCTCAACAATAGCAGCACCTTTCATGTTGGGGGACTCTATCGATGCACTTACGTTCGAATTGGATGAAGTAAGGAATCTTGGCAGGGTCGCTGTCCAAATGCGTCTGAACCTCGTTGTTGCTGGCGGAAAAAAAATAATAATCGGACAATTAGTATTGACACACTCGTTAAAGTAACTAGGTGTTGAAAAATCAATCCGTCTTACAAGTGGGAGTCGGGCTGGCCACGACCGGTCACAACCTTGATCATCTCGATTCCCTTCACATCGGGAATAGGGAATTCGTCTATCATTATTCGCGGCCGTGATCTCAGTTAGTGTTCTGGTTGCGGGATGTATATGCATACTCAAGGAACTTAAGAGGCTGGTGATCTATACCGAAAATCTCTGCGGGAACAGGGATGTCATTCTGAGCTCTGTGCTTCTGCAGTTCCTCTTCCAGTTCCTTCAGTTTATCCTCGCCAAGACGCTCTCGCTGCTCCTCAATACGCTTGGCCTCATCCGCAGCCTGCTTCTCGGCATGAGCAGCGGATGGCTTGGCGATAATCGTTGCCCTCATTGAGTCAATGAAGTAGCTAAAGAAAGAAGGAAAATAAATAGATGAGTACGCAGGCGTGCAGTTATTGGCAGTACGACACTCATTCTAACTTGTTGGGAATCTTACTCGCAGAGGTATTTGACCCAAGTGGCATTGTCGAACGTGGCGACCTTGTCCAGGTTTTCGAGATCGTTCGTGAATTCAGCAAGGTCGCTGTCATCCTTCTTTCCATACAAAAAGTGGATCAAGCAAGGCCAAGCAAGAGTCATGTGGTCCGTCTCGAGGCGATCGAGAAGCTTGAGCTTCTCACGTTTGATGACAGCAGCGATACGGTCCATGTCGAAGCCATCCTGAGCAATCTTTTCTAGGATCGAGAAGAACTTGGGTTCAATCTCCTCCAACTTCTCGGTGGGCACACTGTCAAAACCCAGTTGGATCTCGGTGCGGATGCGCTGCGAAGTGTTAAAATCGACCGCTATAAAAAAGGAGAACAGAAGGGACGTGGTTAGAGCAGCGTTGCAAGACTCGAGAAGAGGGGGGATAAGCAATAAAAGCAAGATCCTTACAGGTGCAATAGGGGTCATCAATCTCGACCATCTCCCTTTTCAAAATGGCGACAGCAGAGTCTGTGAGATATGTCTCGATAATCTCCAATGCGTGGTAGGTCAAGAAGTCCTGTTGAAACAACGATAGCGGTGCAAGCTCAGTCAGTCGATTTCCAGCGCTTTGAGTGAACGGTAGACAGTGCAGAATGTATAGCAAGGAGAACATACAGTGACAGGGGGACCAAACCAGTTGATCGCAACCTCTCCCATGTCCTCATCCTCGGACGGGAAGGTGACGGTAGTCTTCGTGGTTTCGACCATAAGAGGAGCCTGCGGCGAATCAACCCAAGGTCTAGTAAGAATAAAAAAATATTGATTAGGATATTGGTGCCCCGCCCCTGCGAACGAGACATAGGATGTCCACTGCGACCAATGTTACCTCTTCATGGGAGGAAGGGGTCCCTTGGAAATGATTCGCTCCTCAACAGGGCCAAGTGCGTCCAGAAGTTTCTTGTGATCCATGCGTCCAGAGATGATGAGGCACAGGTTGTCAGGACGGTAGTAATCACGGTGATACTGCAAGAATGGATAAGGAAAGTTAGACGTCAAAGTTGTTGTATCGAGAGCCTAGAGAGATACGCTCATATACTCGGGTCACATACTTGACGGACTAGCGTAGAATGGACAGATCAGAAGCAACAACAATGGTGAGTGGGTCGATCAAGGGTTAATCAGCAACGTACATCTGCTCTAGTATTTGTATCAAAATGCTTACTCTTCTCGGCCTTGAGGGAGCGAAGGCACGACATGAGTCCGCCTGTCTCATAGCGGTATCCAGAGTTCTCGGGATACATGATACGTTGACGACTGCACGACGCGATTAGAGCGATACAAGTTGTCAGAGCGATAAAAAAATAGAGTGGAGACATAATGCCACGCGGCTGAGCGGTGCTTACCGGAGGTCCATGATAGAGCTAGCGCTGTTCTCGCGTCCCTGCATTTCGCAGTAGACAACACCGGCATCCTCGCCATCGCCGTTGATGTTATGGACTTCAGTGTAGTAAGCAGCCTCGGTCATTGTGGGATAGAGAATGTGGTCAATGTAGACTATTGCATGGAGATGCGACGGTGCGCATGTCATGGTCAGCTTTCATAGAGGAAGGAGCACGCGTCGAAGCAAACATGGTTACGGAAGAGCACTTTTTTTCCAGGTCTGGTTGACACGTACTGGGCATGATGTTCAAGAATCCCTCGCTTCCTGCGGTGGCGATGGCTATGAGGCGTGAAAAGAGATGAAAGACGTGGGTATTGTTGTTGGTGATTGAATGAGGACATTTGTGTTGCTGTCTGACGAGACAAATCCATGGGAAAGCATAGTAACCGTACTGTACGCGGTGTGGTCGACATCGGTCCCTAGATAGTGGAAGGACGTGTTAGCAGATCAGTAGATATTAGTGCGCAGAGCAAGTATGGGTATGTGGACAGGTGGACCCGAGGTCCTTACAGGCGTTGGTGCCGTTTGCGAGGGCACGGTTGGCAAGGCCATCAAGAACACCCTACAATTCATGTAATAATACAAAAAGGTTACTGAGAAATAAAGTTTGAAAGTGGTTGTACGGAGTCTGGATCCGCGTTCGTGTTTGCACCGTATATGGAAATGTAGTGTCTCACGCACGTGTTTCGCGTGTCTACTGCGAAGAAGATGCTGTTATTGTTCACAGCGTGCGCGATTTACCTTGTACGGGTACAGTTCACTTCCCAGGAAGACAAAGCTGCGAAAGAGGGTGGCAAAAAGTGGTCCGTCAGTCAGCATGTAAAAGCAGCGCATCGGCCGGGTTCAATTGCTCGTCAAGTCACGTACTGCTCCAGGGTGTGAGGGCAGCCGTCGTCATCAAAGGCTGCGTGCCATGCGTGAAAGACAGTGAAAGCAGAGTATTGTGTTAGGCACGAGGGAAGGACGGGAGTCGCCAGCATTTATCTCCATGCCATATCGAAATCCTTATTGGTTCCTCTTACACTCAGTGGCCAGGGTAAAGTAGCCGTTCACAATGGGTCCTGTCCAAAGCAGAGCAATGTTGGCGTCAGCAACCAAAATAAGAGTAAAGAACGCATGAGGTTGATTGAGGTGAATGTGAGCGTGTGCGATTACACACCTTCGTTGTCGACATGGACAACGCTAAGGCCAGTCTGGGAGGAGCGGAATTTTGTGATCCTGTGTCCATTGACATCGACCTCCTGGACCACGTCAAAGTTAGAAGCCATTGCTGTTTTGTTTTTGTGGTGGGAAAGGAGAGCAAAAAGGAGAGCAATTGGCGCAATTTCACACACACCACCTGCATGGACGCCTTTATATCCATCAAACGGTGCTTCGAGCAGTCCGCGGTAGATGCTGTCACCGAAACTGTTCAAAAAAAAAAAAAAAAAAAAAAAAAAAAAAAAAAGGCGCTGACGCGAGACAAGACTAGACCAAGCCGAGTCCTCCTTTATCTCTCTCTCTCTCCCTCTTTCCCTCTATCTCTTTCTCCCATTTCCCATCAACCATCCACTGCACATTCATATTTCGTATTCAAAATGGCCGAAATCGATCAAGCTGACCTCGATGAGATCAAATCCATCCTCCAGGCCACTGAGAAGGCTGAGCTTGAGCTTGGTATGTTGTCCGCGGAAATATTGCACGAATGAGAGGTGTTCTGTTCTGATCAGTGGCGACTCTGTTTTGTGGTTGGTCATTCTTTTCTCTCGCCGACCTCTCGCTGACCTCTCACGTCCTCCTCATCGAACTATTCTCTCTTGTGTCGTCATGACCTCATAAGCCCAAAAGCGCGTCGAGAAGTTGACCCCTATCTGGGAGAAGCGTCGCGAGGTCATTACCAAGATCCCCGACTTCTGGGCCACCGTCTGCCAGACCCACCACGATTTTTCCCAGATGATTGAGGACCATGATGTTCCTGTATGTTTTCTGTGCTGCGAGCCACTTACCAATGATGCGCGCAATGATTTGTGATTCAAGAATTGTCCTCTAAAGTATCACTCATTAACACATTTCTGCCTCTGCTGTCTTCTGTCTCTCCCCAGATCATTGAGCACTTGACCGACATCTGGGTCAAGCACGATCCCAAGGATGTCCGCAACTGCGAGATTATCTTTGTAAGTTTTTATAGTTTTCTTGCCGGTAACGACATGCAAGCAAAGCGACTCGAGATTGCTTCTGATTCTGACACAGATTTCTTGCTTTTTCATCCTTATTTCTTGTTTATTTGTAAAAGACCTTCAAAGAGAACCCTTACTTCACTAACAAGGAGCTGATCATGAAGGTCGTCAACACGGATGAGGAGAGCGTCGTCGAGGACTTTGATATTGACTGGAAGGAGGGCAAGGACGTCACCCGCAAGGACCAGAAGCGCAAGAAGGACGATGATGACAACACCGTCGAATCTTTCTTCTCTTGGTTCAGGGAGAGCGACTCCACCCTGGCCCACATTTTCGTCCAGGATGTCTTCCCCGAGGCCCTCACGTATGTTTGTCTCTCCACAAAGCAGTCATTCCAGTTAGCAAGCTGTTATCACCTCTCGCGCTGACCTTTTGTTTCCCTTCTATTTTTATTTCAGCCTCTATACCCAAGGCGACAATGATGTCTTTGAGGAGGAGGAGGGATCTGTTGATCTGAGTGGTACGTGTCGTTGATTCTGTTTATGCTATGTTCTCAGTGAGGGGATGTTACGGACCAGTGTGATCTGATCAAGAATCTCCCTGTTTCTATAATAGATGAGGATGAGGATGAGGATGAGGAAGAGGAGAAGCACATCAAGAAGAAGAGCAAGAAGTGAAGAGACGGACGATTCTTCCAACCTATACTACTCTTGTTTGGAGCCAACCAAGAGACGTGTTCGTTCTTCACTCTCCCAACCCTTTCCACTCCAGGTATCCGTAGTATGTTCAATATATGTATGTAGTGCAGCGCAGTCCAGCACAGTCCAATGCTGCAGACGTAATAATAATAATGCGGCCTCTGTTGGTTCGCGTTGCATAAAAAATGCACACAGCAATGTTATGCATCCTAGAGAAGGGGGATCCCCTTTCACTCACATTGTAATGTGCATTGTGTGCGTACGTACGTGAATCTGCGAGGACATGAATGAATGATCGAATCATTGTGTCATCCAACAACAGCACGCGGAAAAACAAAGCGCGCTTCCAGTCTCGACGAAATCCGCGAAGGCCCGTGGAGAAAGAGAGGAAAGCGAGTGGTATTCACTATTCAGCCCGAAAATAGCTTTTTTGTTGTACTTTTTGTGTACGCGGGCCCTGTCCTTATTTTCACACCTGGCACTTTCACACTTTCACACTTTCACACTTCTCGCACTTCTCGCACTTCTCGCACTTCTCACACCTCCTTCCTCCATTCCTTCCGCCATCGATCTCTCATTGTACGACTAGAACCCCACACTCCCATCCCCAAGAGAGTGAGAAGAAAAAAAGGAGCAAAGGTGTGAAGAGCGAGAGAGGAGACACTCAACTGATCCCCACTGGTTCATAGTCGCCACACGCTCATCGCGAAGGTCACTCCCCCTCCCCGTCTTATCCCATTCACATTTCATACGCGACATGTTGGAAGGTCTTGTTGCCGGTCTCCTTAACCGGTTTATCGGGCCATATGTGACCAACCTCAACGTTAACCAGCTCAACATTGGTATCTGGAGCGGTACGTCCCTCGTGCGTGTTCTTCTTATTCAGGTGTTTTTTATGAAACCTGGAAAGCGTTACTTAGTCACTATCTCTCTACTTTGCAGGTGATGTCAAGCTGACGAACCTCCGCCTCAAAAAGGACGCGCTCGACAAGTTCAGCTTACCAGTAGATGTCGCCGAAGGTCAGTTAATCAAGACGAGTTGAACACCCAACATTTCTCCATTGAACCTACAGGGCCCTGGTTGTCGTTTACTCATGTCGTCCCGCAAAACCCAACAAATCGTGGGTTTGTTTGTTTCCCCCCTCTCTTGAATATCAAATACATTAGGCTACCTCGGCGAACTGACACTTAGTATTCCATGGTCCAACCTGAAGAACAAGCCCGTCAAGGTTTACATCAACAACGTGTACCTGCTCTGCGTTCCCAAGGGCGAGTCTGAGGTATGGAATCCATTTGGGTTATGGACACAACAAACTAAGCGACAAATTGAACCGAAGCGTGGATGATTAATTGATTGATTTTGTTTGTCGCAGTACAACGCTGACGAAGAGGCTGCCCGAGCCCAGGCGTTGAAAGAGGACAAGCTGGCAAATGCCGAGCTACTGAACACGAAGCCAACCACGGGAATGGATGGTAACGTGTGGCACTAGTAGCACAGCTGAGTCAGGGGAAAATCAGTTCGACCACTCATCCCTGTTTCTTTTGATAGATGAGGAAAAGAAGAATGCCACGTTCTTGAACCAGTTGATCACAAAGGTTGTTGACAACCTGCAGGTGTCAATCAATAACATCCATGTCAGATACGAGGACAAATTGTCAGATCCGAAGGTAAAATGGAAGCAACCTCCCCTCTCGGGGCGGTCGATGCACCTTTTTTGTGCGTATTCCTAATTTTCTGGCGGAATGCTGACTTGTCTTCATTCCTTATACTCACTCCTTAGCACCCATTCTCTGCTGGATTGACCCTCTCACAACTCTCGGCAGTGTCGACAGACGGCGAGTGGGTTCCTACCTTTATCCATGATGAAGCCAACACTATTCACAAGGTGCGCGAGATATTTTGTTGTGCAGCTTTCTTTCTTGCAGATCATAGTAGATCGCAGAATAACTCAGGAGGCTGCCCTGCTAACGCACGTGATATTACTCTAGCTTGCTACTCTAGACTCGTTGGCCATGTACTGGAATACAGACTCCCAGTCGTTGGCAGGAAGAGGCATGGACGACGCGTTAAAGGCCTTTGTGGACCTGATTGCGAAGGCAGAGCATGTGCCGGATGAACATCAATACATTCTTAAACCCGTCTCAGGATCAGGAAAGATCAAGCTGAACAAGCGTTATGGCGGAGATGTCCCCAAGGCAGGGGTCGCCCTCGATTTTGACGAGTTGGGATTCGTTGTCGATGACGAACAGTACAATAACGTCCTATTGATGATGGGTCTTTTCCACTCGTTCATGAGACAGCATGAGGTAGCTTACATCAAGATCACACACCGATGTTCCTAACTCCTTCCCTATCTCGAATTGCGCATAATACTCACGTTGCTACTGTTGTTTGCCTATTAGTTCCGGAAGTTCCGTCCACCAAGCTCCATCACTCCAAAGCAGGATCCTCTGGCTTGGTTCCGATATGCTGGAAATGCGGTTCTCTCGCAGATCCACGAAAGGAACCGCAAATGGACCTGGGCATTCTTCGAGGAACGTCGCGATGACCGTAAGGCATATGTAGAGCTCTACAAGAACCATAAACTTGGCCGTAACGATCCCGAGGACGAAGAGCGATTAAAGGCACTGGAATGGAAGCTGTCGTATGACGACATCCGGCTCTACAGAAGCATCGCCAAGGGAGTACTCCGCAGAGAGAAGATCTTGATCGAGAAGAAGCAGGTTCAGGAGCAGCCCAAGGGCTGGATCAGCTCCTGGTGGTATGGCTCTGCTACCGCCTCGACAGAGACATCTCAGGCAAGCAATTCCCACTATGCTATGCAAACTTTGATAAGCCAACCCGATACAATGCTAACACTGGCCTTGCCTCTCGTATTATTAGGAGGAGGATGCCACGGGCCTCACAGACGAGCAAAAGCAACAGCTGTACGATGTCATTGACTATGATGAAAAAGCAGCGCTCCAGGCTAACCTCGAAGAAGCCAAGGACACGATCCTCATTGCCATCGACGCCAAGCTCCGAACAGGTTCCTTTGCTCTGAAGAATGACCCTCATGGGGCCAACAAGACCATCTTCAGCATCGTTTTCGATACCTTTGTCGCCAAGATTTTGCAGAGAACAGATAATTTCGAGGCCGGAATCGCCCTGGGAGGATTGACGTGCATTGACGGCACCACCCAGAATACACTCTATCCCAAGATTGTTCGCGTCAAGGAGGCGGAGAGCAAGAAAAATCTTCTATCTCACGTCTCTGAGGGTGACACTGTGTACGGTGGAGAGAGCAGCCGGGATAGCCAAGATGAATGCGGGCTCGATTTCGATCCCTTCTTCTCTGTCAACTTTGAGCACAACCCACTAGATGCTCATGCTGATAACGTGCTGGAGGTCAAGATGAGGCACTTGGAGATTCTTTACAACCCAACTACTGTCGACACGGTCTTGGATTTCCTGAAGCCGCCCCCCAGCGAGGCCGACAGCATCAACGCGCTTTTGGAAGCCGCAGGAGATACCCTTGAAGGGTTGGCTGCTCAAACTAGGGCTGGTTTGGAGTATGCGTTGGAAGAACACAAGCGATTGGATTTGCGCGTGGACATGGATGCGCCAGTCATGATCTTCCCAGAGAGGTAACAAGGCCAAAGATCCCTCATCTGTCGTATGACGCTAAAGAAATATTACTGACAAGCATCTCACATCTTTTTCAAAAAAAAAAAAAAAAAAAAAAAAAAAAAAAAAAAAAAAAAAAAAAAAAAAAAACACAGTTGCACAGATATCAATGCCCTCGTAGCAGTTCTTGACGTTGGTCACATCTTCGTCGAGAGCAACCTAGTGTCCAAGGAGGATATGGCTGTTGTCGAGCATAACCACAAGAAACAAATGGACACTACCGACTTCGAGAAACTGGAGGATCTCATGTATGATCGCTTCGTCGTACAGCTCTCCAGCACTCAGCTGTTGGTCGGACAGTCGGTTGAGCGGTGCCTGCAGCAAATCCGAAAACCATCCAAGGAGAACGACCTCCATGTTATCGACAAAATCAACATGACCTTCCATGTCCACCTCTCGATCCTGCCTCAGGCCTCCAACCTGACCAAAATCCGGGTCTTCGGAGACTTGCCATTGATGCAGATCAACTTCTCTGACCGCAAGTACAAGACACTTATGCGCATCGTTGACTTGGTTGTGCCGAAGGATCCCGAGGCTGCTCCACCACCACCCGCAAAGCCAAAGAATTCCATGAACATTCCGAAGCTGGGCAGGGGCAATTACACAGATGAACTGTCTTTGGGCGACACCACGGAGGGTGATTCCGAGGACGAGCGGACTGTTGCTCGCCGCGGAAAGAAGTCTCCCGAACAAGACAAGGTAATTGAAGACAGCATCAGGTTATTTTTGCGCAAGTGGCATGTATACGCTTGAAGCATCGCTAACACTCCACATATCTCTTTCTTTAGGAGCAACGCAACGCCCAATTGTTCCAAAGGACATTCCAGTTCAGCTTCAAGGTCACAAAGTTTGCCGTGACCTTGAGGAAGGCTGCTCAGGATGTCAATATGCCGGAGCGGGTCCTAGCAGAACTGATCATCGAGAGATTTGATCTCCAGTTTGTCCTCCGTCCTGTGGACATGACCGTCGACATCGTCCTCGGATCGCTCTATGTCCAGGACAAAGTTGAGGCAGATCCGCAATACCCTTACCTGATCTCCTCTGACATCGATGGAAAGTCGCCTGCGGCAGGTGGATCTGAAGACCTTGTCCGCGTCTCATACATTAAGGTCAATCCAATCTCGCCTGACTATCTCACCAAGTACAAGGGTATCGATGCCACCGTCGACATATCCTTCTCCACGGTCACTATGATTCTCACTCGCAAGAGTGTCCTGACCTTATTCGATTTTGTCCTGACAACATTTACCGCGCCTGCTCAACCAACCCCACCACCTGTATCCACGGCCGCGGGAGACTACAACGCCCTCAAGGCAACCCAGTCGCAGGCCGAGAATAAGCCGCCAGCTCAGGACGCAATGAAGGTGAAAGTGAAGATGACGAGCATCAACTTTGTCCTCAACAACGATGGTCAGCGGCTTGCTACCATGGCGCTATCGCAATGCGATGTCGCTGTGTTGATGAAGTCATCGACGATGAGGGTGAATGTCAAGCTAGGCAACTTTTCTCTCACAGATGATATCAACCCAGGAAAGCAGCAGATCCTGGCCATTCAAGGCGAGGAGCTCGCCGATTTTGCATACGAGACCTATGATGCCCAGTCGACCACTTATCCAGGATATGATGCTTCAGTGTTCTTGCGGGCTGGATCTTTGCAGCTGACTTTTCTGGAGGAACCTATCAAGCAACTTTTGGACTTTTCGACAAAGTTTGCACGTATGCATGTCCTATACGACTCTGCTCGAAATGCGGCTGTAAACCAGGCTCAGGCGCTGCAAACGACTGCTAGCAAGTTCCACTTTGATGTACAGATCAGCACCCCCATCGTCATTCTTCCCAAGGACGCGAAGTCCCGAAACACGATCGTGGCCAATTTGGGACAGATCTCGATCAAGAATGAGTTTGCAAATGACGAACATATCAAAGATGGTTTCCTGGATCAGATGAAGCTCGGCATCCATTCTATCAATCTACTCAGTCAGTTCTATTTCAATGACACTGTACAGGAGCTGCAGATCATCGAGGATGTTGATATTGAGTTTGATATGATCCGAGCAATGCACAAGGATGGGCTGTCTCGACCGGACATGGAGCTCGTTGGTCGCATGTCAGATGTCAGCATGAACCTGACTGAACTCCAGTACAAGACGCTCTACGGCATCTCCTTGTCCGTCGCCCGTGCCTTTGGAGGTGGCAGCGATGTTGACACGGAAGCCCTTGCTGTTTCAGCTGGAATTTCATCAGCCCCAGCGCCACTGCCTCCACCCGTCAAGTCCACGGACGAGAAATGGACTTCAATCGATCTCGTCTTCAGTCTACCCCAAGTGACGCTCGAGATCTACCAGGGGGACGCCACACAGAAGGAAGCGCTGCGAGACTGCAGCTTTTCAAAGTTCTCGTTGTCGAAGACGGACTTCAAGTACAAGATGCTGACGGACTCTACCATGCATGCCGAGTTGACCGTTCAGGACCTCATCATCAACGACACCAGACGCAACGTTAAGACGAAGTTCCGGGAAATCATCCCTGCCAACCTCCATGACAGCCCCCAGATCTCGATGTCTATCAGCACTTTTGACGACAATAGCTCGCTTGTCTTAATGAACATCGACAGCCCGAAGGTGATTTTCCATCTGGAGTATATCTTTGCGCTCCAGAGCTATTTCATGAGCGCCCTGACACCCGATGCGGAGGCCGAGGTGTCTCAGGCAGATGGCGGATCTTCGAGCCAAGTCTCTAGTAACCCTCCGGCTTTGTCGCAGTCGAGCGGAAGGCGCTCTTCGAACGCCGTTGCAACAAAGGCGGCTGAACCACCCAAGCCGGCGGAGCAGGGTCCATCTATGCACTACCGCGTCAGCGTGCTTATGCCCGAGATCATTCTGCTCGCCAACGCTGCCAATTCTTCCACTGACGCGATTATTCTTTCTGCGCACGAGGTTGTGATGTCGCAGCAGGAGACCATGACCCTGATTGTCAATCGCGTCGGCATGTTCCTGTGTAAGATGGATAAGCGAGAGGATACATCCTTACGATTCATCGACAACTTTGATATTGCCCTCTCGATGGGAACTCGCTCGCCGACGCCTGGACACCAGCTGACGAATATCACTTTGGACGTGCGACCATTGGTTCTGAGATTGTCGTACCGCGATGCAATGTTGATCATGGACATTGTCAATAAGGTCACAGAGATGCAATCCAAGGCGCAGCCTGCTGCCGAGCCGAATTCTACGTCTAGTGACAAGCAACTCGCTGCGGCTGGTCCTGCGCCAAGGGCTATCGCAGAATCTGAACGTCGAGCAACCATAACTTCTGCTGCAGCTATTGCCCCCAAGCCTAGTGCGAAGAAGCTGGTCGAGGCGTCATTCGTCTCGACGCGCGAGACAGTAAGTCGAAGGATATAGGTCGTTTTGCAGAGGGCTTTTAGGGGGTTCCGCATAACTAACGAAATATCTTCTGACGCATCTCTTTATTTATTGTAAATGCAACAAACAGCTCAAGGGAGTCATCCAAGGTTTCCAGTTGATTCTCATCGACGATATGTACAGTTTGCCCATACTTGACTTGAAACTGGACCGCTTCGACCTGGAAGTGAAGGAGTGGTCTTCAGAGATGAAGGTGGATACGTCTCTCCGCACTAGCATCAACTACTTCAACGTCAGGAACTCACACTGGGAGCCACTACTGGAGCCTTGGCAGTTTGTAATCCACGTCTCCAAGGCGGTACAGCCTCCTAACATGTCGATCGATGTGTTCTCGAAGCAAGACCTCAACATCAACATTACACACACCTTCATTGAGACAGCGCTGCAGGTTATGACCACGATTCAGACGGAGCCTGAGAATGTTACGTCCATCAATCGTGAGGCATTAGTGCCTTATCTTCTGAAGAACAGAACAGGATACCCCCTGCATGTGTGGGCAGAGTCTGAAAACAACATTGACATTGTTGTACACAAGATGAATGATGGAGCGAACCTGCCATGGCGATTCGACGACTGGAGAAAGATGCGTGAGACAGTGGCCAGCAAGAAGAATACTCTTGGCATCCAGTTTGACGGTGTGGCATGGGAGAGTTTGAAGGACGTGCCTGTGGAGAGGGAGGGTCGCTACCTTTATGTTCTCCGGCCAAAGATCAAGAATGTCTCCCATCGCATCGCTGTTGACATTCACATCAAGAACAACGTCAAGGTTGTGACGTTCAGCTCCGCGTTGTTGGTGGAGAACGACACCCCTATCCCCATTGAGGTTGTCGTTATAGATGACAAGAAGAAGCATCTCTCAACACCCCAGAAGATTTCGCCCGGTGAGGATTACTCCGTCCCTATCGAAGATGCTTACAGAAACCGCCTCCTCGTCCGTCCAGATCCAGGATTTAACTACAACTGGAGTACGGAGACGATCTTCTGGCGCGACCTTGCTACAGAGCAGCGTAATCAGCAACGGTACAGTTCTGATGGCCAGGCTGTCAATTCTGTCAGCTGTCGATCCAACGACGATCCGAGCCAACGTCCCTTCCGCTTCCAGGTCCGCGGCGGTACTGATAACTTTGATCCGCTAACAAAGGACTACCCTTACATGACGATCCGACTCAGTGCCCCCGTCGAGATTGAAAACTTGCTGCCATACAACATGCGGTACACCATCATGGAAAAGACGTCGCCCAAGCATGAGGGACCTATACTGACATCTTACCTGCGCAAGGGAGGCATTTCGCCCCTTCATACGGTCGATGTGCGCAACTTGATGCTTTTGAGTGTCGCAATCGATAACACATCCTTTTCTGCCAGTGAGTACGCGATCGTGAGCTCGCATGATCCTGACGAGTTGCCTGTCGAGAATACGCTGACGCTGGTCGACAACAATGGTCTGAAGCTTGTCCTGGGAATCCACCGACAGTAAGTCTCGCTCAAGTGTTTATGTATGTAGAGCCATGAATCATTTCATGACAGCGATATTAACTTTCTTTAACGTTCCATTCACTTTCGTTTCCCAGTGTCATTCCTGACTCTGGTGGAGCGGTCAAGTTCAGCATTTTCTGTCCTTACGTGATTCTGAACAAGACCGGCCTGGACGTGGTCTTTAAAGCCAAGTCGTTCATGCAGAATGCCAAGATTGCCGCTGGCCAGGGCACCAGCCGTGCGGCTCAGAACAAGGCTTTGCCTCTCATGTTCTCATATGGCAAGACCGAGAACGGTAACCGCACGCTGCTCCAGGTAGCTGGAAACTCGCAGTGGAGTCGACCTGTCAGTTTCGAAGCCGTGGGCAGTATGATGGAAATCGCTATTCCGGCGCAGGAGCGTAAGGAAGAGATTCACCTGGGAATGAATGTGGCGCTTGGAAAAGGCAAATATGCATTGACGAAGGTGGTGACGATCACACCCAGGTTCGTCATCAAGAACAACACGAACGAAGAGCTGCACTTCCGAGAGTATGGATCCAATACGGTTACGATGTTGCCCGCCGGCGAGCGTATGCCCTTGAGATACTTGCGCCAGGGTCAGCAAAAGCAACTCTCTCTTCGTCTGTCAGGAGTCACTTCGCGATGGTAAG
>MU616742.1:0-16563 GCA_025201705.1 Dissophora ornata | reverse complement strand
CCCCCCTTTTTATGTTATGATGACCGGCATTTTGTATGTTGGCGACCCCGTTAACCGTTCTCGTTTTGACTCTTGCTTTCTGCTTGGACAGGACGGCACCTTTTGTTATTGACGAGATGGGCAAGATCCATGTTACGATCTTGCGAAGCGACGGCGAAGTTGAACTGATCCGAGTCACCATCCTAATGGAAGTTGCCACCATCTTCATTCTCCTCAACAAGGAGGAAGGCACATGGCCATACCGCATCGACAACCGCTCGTCTTGGGATATCACGTTTAGTCAGAATGTGAGTGATACTGTTTATTGCTCGCGACCTGTCACATGGCAGGGTAAAACAACTCTTGTATTCTAACCCCTCCCTCTTCTTGTTTCTACATTATCTTGTTTGGGTCTTCTAGAGCCCTGCGCGTGGTGATTCTACGTCATCCTCCTCCTCGACGACTTCATTCTCGAGTTCCGCACCCAAGATGTACATGCTCAAGGCTGGACAAACCATGGCCTATTCTTGGGACCTGCCCTATGTGAAGGAAAAGACCTTAGTCCTCTCTGTCAACGGACGTGAACGTGAAGTCAGTCTACAGGAGATTGGATCCTTGGTGCCATTCAAGTTCCCTGCAGGCGACGCCAACAGCATTTTGTCGATCGATGTCATTGCCGAGGGCCCCACACAGGTCTTGGTACTTTCAGACTACGATTCCAAGCAGAGTGTGTTCAAGCAGCGAAATTCGAGCCAGAAGTCGCTGGCTGAGAGAGGTGAAGATGGAGATGGAGACTCGAATAAGGATATGACGAAGGACGGCTTTGAGGTCATTGATGTTGATGCAGTGGTGACATTCAGCTTCCAGATTCGACTCGAAGGCATTGGTATCTCGATTTTGAACCAGCGAATGCAGGAGTTGATCTACATGTCGATGACGGGTCTCGAGTTGCGCTACACAGACTCAAACATGTACCAGTCCGTGAACATGTTGGTCAAGTGGCTGCAAATCGATAACCAGTTGTATGGAGGATCGAGCCCCATCATTCTTTGCCCGACCCAGGTGCCTAAGGACAGAAAGGATGCCTCGGCCCACCCTACGTTGCACAGCGCTTTGGTCCGAGCCAAGGACGAATCCCATGGAGTGGTGTATTTCAAGTACTTCTCAGCGCTTTTGCAGGAGTTGACTGTGTCGATGGACGAAGACTTTTTGTACACGCTGCTCGAATTTTCAAAGTTCAATGTGCCAGGATGGACTGAGGATCCGAGCAAGGTCCAGTTGTGCGACGAGAGTCTGGATCTCCCAGAGCCTACAGCCAATGATGACGAGAGCCAATTGTTCTTTGAGGTGCTGCACTTGCACCCGATGAAGCTCAACCTGTCCTTCATGCGATCGGACCATGTGAATATTGAAGAGGCACAGCAAAAGACGTCGAGCCACAACCCGATCATGTATATCTTCAACGTCCTCACAATGGCGATCGGAAACATCGATGTAAGTAACAATGGCGATTTTTTTTATAGCGACGCACTGGATGTCCTTTTGCAGCACCTGGATTTCCCCTGCTAACATTTAATCTTCATTTTTATTTTTATATTTTAATTGTTGATGGTGTCAAAAACTATTTTAGGCTGCGCCAATCTCCTTGAATGCGCTGCTCCTGGAGAACGTCCGTGCTAGTGGACCAGTACTGGTGGATCTCTTGCAGAGACACTATAGCCAGGACTTTTTCTACCAGCTTTACATGATTGTGGGTTCCATCGAGTTCTTGGGTAACCCTGTGGGTCTCTTCAACAACCTCAGTTCCGGCGTCAAAGACTTCTTTTACGAGCCCTACCAAGGATTCATTATGGGAGATCGTCCTCAGGACTTTGGACTGGGCGTCGTCCGAGGCACATCCTCGCTGCTCAAGAAGACCGTCTTTGGGTTCTCGGACAGTCTTGCCAAGATCTCGGGATCGGTCGGAAAGGGTCTTTCGGCAGCGACCATGGACAAGTCGTTCCAGGAACGCAGGCGGTTGGGTAATCAAAGGAATGCCCCGAAGCATGCACTATCGGGCTTCTCCAAGGGAGCCTCTTCCTTGGCTCAGGGCTTGGTTAGTGGAGTGACGGGTATTGTGGAGCAACCGTTGGCTGGTGCGCAGAGTGGAGGCGTTGAGGGCTTCTTCAAGGGCCTGGGTAAGGCTGCAGTCGGCGTGGTGACCAAGCCTCTGGTCGGAGTCTTTGACTTTACGACCAATGTCACGTCCGGTATTCGCAACACGACCACGGTCTTTGATCGAGATCAGTGCAGGAAGCGTATCCCCCGCCATGTCCCCAAGAACGGCATCTTGACGCTCTACGACAAAACTGAGGCTCTGGGACAGTCCTGGCTCAAGCAGGTCGACAGCGGACGATACTTTTACGACGATTACATTGCGCATCTGGTGCTTAAAGGAGACGACATGGTGGCGATGCTGACTTCAAGGAGGATCATGGTCTTTAGGGCCGAAAGCCTGAAAATCGAGTGGGAACTTGAGTTCTCGGACATCCAATCGATTGCGCCGTTCCCACGCGGCATCTCCATCACGAGCAGACGCGATCACCAGGAGAACTTTATTCCAATCTTTGAACAGACAGCACTGCAGTGGTTCAGCACTAAGATTGAAGAGAAAGTCAACCAGTTCAATGCTGAGCTGAAGCCCTTGGAGTGAGGCGAGAATAGAACTCTAAAATATACATACATTTTCATATTGGAACGTCGATGTGCTTTTTATGGTACGGAGTGTGTAGGAATTTGATTACTGATAGATTTATTGATAAAGAATATACATGTTTACAATTGCGCTTTCTGGCTGGCCCATTCTAGATCGTTGATAATGATGGCTTTGTCAGCCTGTATATCTGCTCTATACTGTGCTCCCTCGTTTTCTTTACACGGCCATCGTCGCAAACTTGGCGAGAATGGCCTGCTTCTCCTCGTCCGTGAGGCTCTGGAGGATGCGTTCAAAGCCGTCGACAACACCAGCTCGGTCGGACGTGTACATCCTCAAGATATCGTCCGCAGTGCCTGCAGCACTCAGCTCCTGGATCAGTCCGTCAACCTTCTGGGAATGGCCCTCGAACCATTCGAGCACCACACGGTCCTCAGACTCCCAGATCTGCTTCAACTCGCTTTCGCTCGAATGGGCAATGTCGCGGCCAAACCATGCCATAAGCATCTTTGTCTGCTCCTCCCGGACCTGACCCTTGTTGGCGATTGCCATCCTGCGGCGGACATACTCTTCTGCCAATCTTCTGCGCACGCGCCAGTAGAAGTAGCGACGGGCGTTGGTCCAGTCGAGCGATTCACGGATCGTGCCCTTGGCTTTCATGCGGCCGGCAGTGTCATGCAGGTCTGCAAACTGGATCGCCAGCTGTTGGTAGACGGGCAGCAACTCCTGCTCACGCTCCGTCAACTTTGTCTTGATCTCGTCGCGCTCAGCACCGGCCAAGGCTGGGTTCTCGTACTGGTTCTTCAAGTCTCTGTACTTTTCATCAAGACGCTCCATCGTCGCCAGCAACTGAGCCTTGCGGAACTTGATCTCTACAATACCCTCGGGCTCGAGGACACCGGCCCTGGCGCGCTTGTCAGCATACATCTCCATCATGTTCTCGTTGATCGTGGGGTCAACGACGACCCAGGCACCTCCACGGAGCTCTCCGTTGGGTACAACATAGACGAAAACGGGCTGCTTGTAAGAGCTGAGGGCATCGACAATGAACGCACCGTACTTGAGGACCTCGTTGTACATGTCGCGCTGACCGCCAGAGAATCCGCGCCAGTTGGCGAAGATCATCAATGGGAGCTGCTCTCCCTTGTTAAAGTCATTGATTGCCTGGGCGGTCTTGTAGGCTGAGTTGGGGTACCATACGTTACCAGCCTCCATCAAGACCTGCTCGACAGAGTCGCCGTTGGCGGGATCAGCGGGGATGATGTGCTCGACCGAACGTGTCTCGACTGCAATCACACCCATGGGAACACCACCCAAGCGAGCGCGACCGACAACGACCGTGCGGGCCCATCCGCTCAAGGTCTCGGTGAAGGAGCCCTTGTCGAAGAAACCGGTCTGGAACGAGGCGCCTTCCTCTTCGGCCTCCTTACCAGCAAGCATCCAACGGGGGTCGTAGACAGCACCCTTGGGAGGCAAGTAGTCGATGTCGCGGTCCCAAGTATCATTGCTGACAATGATGGGCACAGGGGCGTTCTTGCGCTCGGGGACATACGACAGCCAGTTGACAATCTTGCTGATGCCCTCATAGTCATTCTGGGCTGTCAAATGCGAGACTCCGTTCTTGTACATAATCTGCGTGCCTCCCAACTGCAAGTTCGAGGTGTACACATCGCGACCAAGCACTTTGTTAAGGGCAGGAGCTCCTGTCAAGATAATAGGCTGACCCTCGTTCTGGATCGTGCGCTGACCCAAGCGGACCAAATAAGCACCAATACCTTCATGAAAGCAACAATTCATAGTGTTAGAACATGATATTTGAAATTCCAGAGAACATTTGGTGTGTCCTTTCAAAGCCCTCACGTAAGAGTGAAATTAGAACATACCAACAGAGCGGCAAGTAACGAGGGTGATGGTGAAGATGTCGTCGTAGGCACGCGAAGTCTCTCCGGCAATCAAGCCGCTTCCGCGCAAGTTCTCCACACCAAGACCGTCGACCGCACCAATGACATCCGTGATCTTGTGGCGTGTCTCTCCGTCCTCGACAACAGTCTCCGTAATGACACTCTTCTTGCCAGTGCGCTCCTCTTGAGCTTGCAGTTGCTTCAGTCCTGCATCTGTGAGGTAGATGTACTTGAAACCCTTTGAGGGGTTCGAGACATCGTTCCAGCAAGAGTTGAATAGGCCAATGACTTCACTGGCAAGTCCGATTCTAGCACCTGAGTTGGCAGAGAGGTACACACGAGGGATACCCAACTTTCTGGCCAGCTCAGAGGCCTTGTAGAAGACAAAGTCCTCCTCAGGACCGAAAGATCCAATGTTGTAGGTGATGTCGTTGGCGATCACGATGATCTGGCGACCGTCAGGGTACTCGGGCGTGCGCAGAGTAAAGATCCAAGCGACCATACCACAGTTGTTCGAACCGGCCTCACGGACAACCTGCTGCAGCTCCTGCTTGTCATCCAAGACCAACTCGCGCATCTCCAAGACTTGAGAGGGAGCCTTGAGCGACGGGTTCTGCTTGATAGCATGGTTCCATTGGGTGCGGGTAGCCTGACGGAAAAGCTCGCCAAAGTCATAGACGTAGGTTGTTCCCATCAAGTGAGCCTTGTAACGTCTGGGCTGGAGCCACTCCTTAGTGGGGTAAGGCTGACTCACGGGCAAGAGGTGGAAGGGTCCAGGAGTTCCAACCGACTTGAAGATGGTACCCTTCTCGGTTTGGACTTCGCGATAAGTGTCTACATTCAAAACGTATCCGGAAACGTTCGCAATGATGAAGC
The DNA here is from genome assembly GCA_025201705.1 of Dissophora ornata. Lineage (NCBI taxonomy): Eukaryota > Fungi > Mortierellomycota > Mortierellomycetes > Mortierellales > Mortierellaceae > Dissophora > Dissophora ornata. Next base: position 11,115 of record MU616742.1, on the reverse strand, counting down.
GCAGGGGCACAGGGTCTGCGACTTCAACACCGTGGGCAGACTTGGGCTGGACATTGAAACGAATCTCAGCGCCAGTGACACGAAGACGCCAGAGACGCTTGCCATGACGGTCAATGAAGTCCTTAAGGGCCGACTCGACCTCGTCAGCATCCAACTGGAAGGTGGGGATAAAGTTGATGAACAGATGGTTGCAGTCGCTCTGCTTGTAGGTCGCACCAACAATTTCCAGTGCATCCAAAATGTCATTCAGCAGACGATCCGTCTCTGAGATCAGATAGTCAGCAGTACGGACGCTCGAGCGCAGGCGACCGGGACGGACCAAGGCGCAGACAAAGAATCTGCAGTCGGAAGTGTTCTCTTTGCCAACGGCGTAATAGACATGGACCTGGCGGTTGTCAATGAAACAAGGCTTAATGTCAAAGTTGGACAGACGCGACAACTCCAAACGGTAGGCCATGGCGGGCTCGATGTGACGGATAGTCTGGTCCTCCGCGTAGTTGTTGCGCTCACGGAAGGTGAAGTACAAGGGGTAGTTGCCCAGACGAGAGATCAAGAAAGTCATGCGGCGGATGCCGTGGGAGCGGAGACGCTCGGTCTGGCCCTTGACGATGGGGCTCAACAAATTGAGCCAGTAGTCATCATCGTTAGGTTGTACCGACTCGGAATTGATCACGACGTTCAGTACGTTGTTGTGGACGCTGGTCGTAGCGATATGGCTCAAGTGCTTGTTCGACCTCTGCGAAGGGAAGAAGTTCAGGACACTCTCAAATCGACCCTCGAGTTCCTTGATGTCGCGGACAGCGAGGATGCCTCCGGTACGAACGGGCTCGGGCTCGGCCCTATTGATCAGATAGCTCATATCACTGACACTAGCAACGCGGTTGGGACCGGACTCCGACTTGTTGGGGGTGTTGAGAAGGAACTTCCAGGTGAGGAGCAAAGGCTGGTGCTCCATGTGGTAGTTGATGTCCAAAATCTCGTAGGCATGGTAGGCACGGCGACAGTAGACCTCAAAAGCAGCAATGCGGACATAGATCGACTCATGATAGAAGAAGGTCGGAAGGACATCAAAGACGGTGTAGGTGGTGTCGACCAACTCCTTGATGTTCTCAAAGTTGGGCATGCGGGCCTCGTGCTCACCACCGTAGATCTCCTCTGTAACACTGGAACGGAGGATCTTCTCCATCTGCAACTGACGCTCCTCGAAGCTGGGCAGCTGAACGTGGATCAGCAGCTCTCTAGCCTTCAAAGAGACCTTGGAGGTCAAACGGCCAGTCAACTCGGCCAGTTTCTTGAGGACAGGGGAGAAGAACTTGTCGAGAGCGCCTCCGGCAGTGGTGGGCTTGATCTGATCCAGAAGAGTGAGCACGAGGTTGTTCTTGGCGGTGACACGAGAGTGGGAGAGGGCGATACGAATAACCTTCTCGACGTCGTCCTTGTTCTGGTCTCGGAGAGCCAAGAGGGTCTCCTCCTCACGAGCAGAGTCGTCAAAGAGGGACTCGACCTCGTGGTATTTGTTGAGATAGTAGGCGATGAAGCTCCAGGAGTGAGTCTTGAGGCCATGCTGGTACTCCTGAATGGTGGTTACGAGGGGAGACACTGAAGCCAAGAAAGACGTGACATCGGCGGGCTTGGAGAAGTGGGCGCGGCAGTGGCTGTCGATGAGGGCCTGAAGAGTGCGGGCAGGGAAGTGCTCATGGTTCTTCATGGACTGGTCCAATTCCTCGTGCAGTGCTAACTCCAGCTTGGGAGGGAGTCTGAACCAAGAGAGAAAGAGAGAGAGAGAGAGAGAGAGAGAGAGAGGAAGGAAAGATAAAAGTCATTAGCAAAAAATGAAATACGACAAGAGTAATAGTTTTGCAATGGACTTTTAGGCAGTGGATATGCCTTATTTACCTTCCGCTCAGCGCGGCAAAGACCTCGTTGAACTCAAGGTAGGGCAACTCGGAGTTCTGCAGAACCTCAAAGATGTCCTTCAACGTTGGCTGCACCAATGCCTGGTTGTCATAGCCATCCATGGCATTATCAAGGATCAAGCGCAACTCGCGATAGCGCTGGTGGGGCTTGGCTCCGTAGAGTGTGGGCTGGCCCATAGCGGGAAGCTGGCCTTCAAAGGGCTTCGCATGGCGCACACGCGAGGGATCATCCAAACTAAGGATACCGATGATATCTCCTGCTTCCAAGGTGGTGCCAGGCTGCTTGATGAACTGCACAATACCATCCTCGGTCGCAATCAGGGGCATGTACATCTTCATGACCTCGATCTCAGCGTAGGCCTGAGAGGCAGTGACATGATCGCCAGACTCGACCAAGAAGCGGACAAGCTTTCCAGGCGAAGGAGAGCGAAGTTGAGTGGGGTCGTTTTCTTTCTCCAGTAAGCAGGTCTTGCCATCTACCATCAAACGCGTGGCCTGGACCTCTTCCAAAGAGTAGGTCGTGTGTGCCTGCGGTAGAGAAATAGCATTGTTAATTCAGAGTCCAGTTATACAATAAAGGCCATTGCTGCTATTATTCGAGTCTACTGACCTTTCCATCCAGAAGGACCAAGAGACCACCATCAGTCAAGGGACGGACGGAAATCGAAATCATAGAGCCATTCAGATACAGGGTGTAGGAGTTGGGGCCAGACCGTGTTGCGGTAAAGTTGTAGCGAACACCGTCGTAGATAAAGTCCAGCTGGTTCACAGAACGCAGAACGTCCTTGCTGGGCACCTGTCCCTTCTCCAGCGACTTTTTGTATTCCTTGATGCAGTCCTCCGAGATGCTGTGAGCTCTGTTCACAGCACCACACACGACCGCGAGCATCGTTTCGGGACGCTCAGCAGTCAGGTTCTTGGAGATCAGGCTGTCGAGCCAACCAGTGTTGATAGTGTTCTCCTCAAACTCCTGGGTCTCCAAAAGACGAATCAGGTACTCGACCGTCGTGCGGAAATCACCGCGAATCGACAGCTCCTTGAGAGCGACGACCATGTTCTTTCTGGACTGACCACGATCCTGGCCGTACGCGAAAATGTGTCCGAACTGAGAGTCGGCAAACTCGTGTAGACCTCCTGCCGAGCTGACGGAGAAGTAGCCCCAGACGTTGGTAGACGACCTGAAGTTCAGTTCCTGCATCATACCGCTAGAAGGCTTGAAACCAGCATCTGGGTTCTCTGCTGTGATACGGACAGCAATGACGTGACCCTTGGGAGCGGGCTTGCGCTGGGTCTGGTATGAGACCTGTTGAGCGAACTCAAAGTCGATCTCGGAGCTGCCAGTGGGCTGGAGACCGTAGAGGACACGAATGTCCTTGATGCGGTTCAAGGGCAGACCCATGGCGATCTGGAGCTGGGCAGCGGGCAAGTTCACGCCAGAAACCATTTCTGTTGTGGGATGCTCGACTTGAAGTCTTGGGTTGAGCTCCAAGAAGAAGAAGGTATCAGTGGAGTGAGAGTAGAGGTATTCGACCGTACCGGCGGACACGTATCCGACCAACTTTGCGAGACGGACAGCGGACTTTTCCATCGACTCGAACGTATCAGGCTTGGCGATGGTGACGGGAGCCTCCTCGATGATCTTTTGGTGGCGACGCTGGACTGAACAATCGCGTCCAAAGAGAGAGATGGCGTTTCCGTACTGGTCAGCCAAGAGCTGGACCTCCAGATGGCGAGCATTGCCAGCCAGCTTCATGATGAACACTGGCGATCCAGGAACCTCGCCCAGGACTTGGTGGAAGGCTTGGGTGAAAACCTCGGGATCCTCGACCTTGCGAATACCCTTTCCTCCGCCACCCTCAGAGGCCTTGATCATGATGGGGAAGCCAATAGCGTGGGCTTTCTTGAGGCCATCCTCGGCATCGGTCACGCAAGCAGCCTGGTAAGCATCGTCAGGGACGGTGACAAAGCCGTTGGCATCCAAGACAGTGTCCTTGATTCCGGTGCCGGACCAGCCCATGGTGGGGACATCGGCAGACTGGGCGACGATGGTGGAGGAGATCTTGTCGCCGAGCGAGCGCATGGCCGATCCGGGGGGACCGATGAAGATGATCTTCTGCGGGCTGTCGCGAAGGGACTCTGGCAACTTGGGGTTCTCGGAGGCATGTCCCCTGTTCGCGTTGTGGTGATGTCGAGGAAGAGGGAGAGGAAGGACGTGAAAGAGAGGCGCGTATGAGAGAGAAGGTATATGTGATTAGCAATTGTCAATTGGCTATTAGCAATACTAGATGTTTGTCGCATGCTCCCCTTGCAGAGGGGATTGAAGTGTTCTCGGAGAGGCGGAGACGGGTGGTAGGCAAAGCAAGGCATTGAAGTCCCAATGGGACATGTGTGTGTGCCGTGACTGGGGATGGAGAGCTTCCGACATTGTGTGAAATGAACAGGGGCTTCCAACGAAAAAAAAAGTGTATCTGAATAATTTTTTTTTTCGTTCCCCAGCAAAAAAAATATTTTTTTTTTGGGACAAACTATCGGTTTTGGGGAATGCGAAATCCGCCAACCCATCCACTGTATTCACCGTCGATTAGCTCTAAAGCACGAACCATCTGGGTTGGAGCAGACGATGTAACGCTGTCCGACCAAGGGTCATATCTAAGCAGGATATACTCGTGCTCAGTCCAAATCTGCGTAACCACCCAACACAACTTACACGCACACACACGCTCACAACACCGACACACCCATATCACAATAACTCTCCTTCATTCCTCAGAACCGCAACCATCATCTGCTGGGGTGCTCTGCAAAGACTAATTGCTTCCCGATCCGCAATTGATAATCTTCTTTCACGACCCAGACATATTCGTGCTGCCAACAGGGTAACCCTGTGCCGAGATAATGAAATCCTGGAATGATGACAGGGACAACTCTATCCAAATAACGAAAACTTACCATCCTGCCCAGACAGCGTGGACTCCTGTTCGCTCCGCAATGTCGACGATCAGGTCGACGTTGGCGTAGTTGTTGTTGTTGGATCCTCCCGGCACCTCAACATACTGATCGGCCATGCGGATGTATTCGGCATTGACCTTGAGATCCTCAGGCGTGGCCATGACCGTGAACTGGATTGCACGCTCGTCACCAAAGGTCTCATACGCCCACTTGCGGACAGATCGGATCTCCTTGACAGCCGCAATACCGTTGTTGGCAATGAGGATCTTTGTGATCACACTGTGGCCGCCATTTTGGCTGACAAAGTCGCGGACGGCACCAGCTGGCGCATTCACTAATGCGTTTCCTCCTACATGAACAATTTAAAGTAGACGTTTAGTACAGGGTATGCATGATTATGTTGGACAGCAACAGCCTTTTACTTTTTCTCGTCCAAAAACGAGTCGATAGGCTTCATTTCTCCCCACATGCGTCTTGCTTTCCCTCTCCTTTGTATTCTTGTGGTCTCTCTTTCTTTCCCTTCTCGTGCGGTCGCATGCCGGGATACCGAAGGCAACCCGTCCGAGAAACCCAATTCCTCCCATGATCGTTGGCTCGTTTTCAGCTGAGCTGGGCAACTTACCGATGAAGGACTCTACGTTGCTAGACATGATAGGATGATGGTAATTCCGTGTCTCAAATGATGGGTGGGGGTGGACCGGTGGATATTAGTGGCACGTTGTAGGGTAAGCTCAGGAATAGAATGAGGGGCCAAGAGACAGGGCAGGGAGATGGATACAGAGGTAATATGCAAACAGAAGGATAAACAGCACTATAGCAACAACAGGAAATAAAAACAAAAGTACAGAGTGAATGGGGAGTTGAGGCGAGGATAGATTGAGATTGGAGTTGGAGATGGAGACACAATTGAGGAATGAGAAGGAGCGGGTTGGGGAAAGAAAGCGGAAGAGAAGAGAAGAGGAAGAGGAAGAAAAAGAAGAAGAAGAAGAGGAGGAGGAGAGGATGCGTTGGACGACGCTGTGGTGCACGGAAAAGGGATGTCGGGGCTCGGATTTGTGCCCGCCCAATCACTGCACTGTAAGAATGCATTTGTTTTACACAGTGGGAGACCAGGACGCCCATTCTTGCGGTTTCCTGTTTTGGGGCGGTGGGTTGTAGGTCCTTACTCCCCTCCAACTGCGTTGTGGCTTGGTCATGGCCCGTCCGCACAATCGCACCCAACAAAAACAAGACCCAGCAGGGCGAGACCAGCTTTTTCACCCTGACGGGATCCGTTGTCGGACCTATTTTTCTCTGTCCTTCACCCTCACTCGCTCACTTGCTTGCCCGGGTCTGGCCGGCGCTGTTGCAGCACTGCACCTGCCGACGCGTAGTACCTCTGCTCTACTGCCCTGCTCATCGTGCATGTCCCTGGAGTGGTGTAGCTTTACCGACCGTCGAACCCTCAGGGCTTTCTCGCAGCTCGCTCGCTCTCTTTCTCCCTGTCTTTTGCGGGTCCCCATTAACTCTCGCTTGCTATCGCAGGGTATCAGACACATGGACATTTGGCTGATAACGCAGTACCCACGAATTGCAGTTCGGATCGTGGCCACTAATGCGATGTGCCCGATGCTTCACCCGACACATCCCCAGCATAAACGCATGAACGGATTTGGATGGAAATAGAGTTGTATCTAGGCTCCGCCCAGTCTACGTGTAGTGTAGTAGTCGATGTAGTTTTGTGATTTTTGATTTTTGATTTTTGATTTTTGATTATTATTTTATTTTTTGTGGGGGCCAAGATCTTATCTGCAAAGGAGAGAAAAGGCCGTTGGGTGGGGACGGACAAGCAGGCGGATACGATGATGGGTCCTTGCGCTGATAGCACTGCAGGGAAGGCGCCGTATAGGTCTACATATCTACGTGAATATGTACTACTAATAACTACATTGGCAACGTATTTGTCGCTGCATGGATCATCATCGTCTCCCGGTTGGTCAGTCCTTTGATTTTGTAATCACACGAACGAACACAGAGCAGTGGTGCACAGACGTGCAATTACATATCTCGGCCAGTGTAATCAACCGACAAGTGCACAAATGGTTAATGCGCGACGAACCTGTTATCAAATTGGTGGCGTAAAACATTCCTCGACTCGCATTCATCTCCCATCTCTCGACACAGGGACACAGGGACACAGTGCGCACGCACACGCACACACCCTCACTCTGACTCTTGTTCTCACTCACCTCGCTCCCTCGCCTTCCCTCTCTATAAAATGCATATGGGTTCTCCTCATATACTCCATCGCCATTGGTACCAACGGCCCCACTCTTCTCATCCTCCATCACTCGCAAAATATTCATCGTTGTTGTTGCTGTTATTGCGGAGATACAGCGCCCAACAGGCACGTTCACACTCTACTTGACAAAGCTCCAAGCAACTCTATTGAACATAGCCACCATACAAACAATAATGATCGAACTGCACACGGAGCCGGTGAAAACCAGTACCGAGCATTCTCAAGTACAGACACATATTGTGCTGCACATGCACGGTGTAGAGCAAAACCAGTTAAGGTTCTCGTTGCGCCCCTGTCTCTCCACACCAAACGTTATTGGAGGAAATGCCTAGGGCAAGGGGTCACAAGTGCAGACGAATAAACAGAACAGACGTGTGCGGCCTTGTTCTGTCAACGGCAAAAGCGTGCCTGTTCCCTCGCAGCAATTGTTTACCTGAAGTGAACATCTTCTTGCATCCCTTTCCTCCCTTTCTTTCTCTCATTCCTCATCTGTCTTCTCTACATCCCTCCTTCCTTGACATCCGTCATCGCCCTCCAATGACAATGCCATTCGACAGACTCAGCCAGACCGTCGAACTCCCTGGAACCAGGCGGCCAGGACAGACGGGTAAAAACACTTCGCCCATCATTGTGCGCGCCTTCCTCGTGTCGCGCCCTTCCCTTCTCAACACTGACGCACCCCTCCATCCACTCGCTCATTTGAATAGGCATTTATCGACGCAGAGGTACCGAGAAGGCCTTGCTCGCCGTCCCTCCATCCAGGCCCCACGTCAAGACCGTCTACGATTCCTTCCAGCATGGTATTGTACAAAGAAAATACACACACACACGCACATTCCTGAATCCTCGTGAACAGAGCGCATTGCATACTGACACGCCATGCTACTTTCTGATCTCCTTCTTCAACTTCAATCCCAGGACTGAGAACCATGCCCAACAGCCCTGCTCTCGGCCGTCGCGTCTACGATCCTGTGACAAAAACATTCGGGGGCTATGTCTGGGAGACCTATACTGAGGTCAGCGACCGCATCACCCGCTTCGGCAGTGGACTCATCAAGATCCACCAGGACGCACACGGACTTGCCTCCATCGCCCAGAAATTCCCCGTCGGACTCTGGGCTATCAACAGACCTGAGTGGACTATCGCTTCAGAGGCCTGCTCCGCCTATAATCTTGTCTCTGTCGGGTTGTACGATACTCTCGGACCTGAGGCTGTCGTCTACGGTGTTAATCACTCGGAGTGCTCTATCGTTGTCACCAGCGGTAAGGAATGACAAGGATCGATAAGCATGTGCATACTAATCATGCCCATCGTGGGCATGGATGCATGCTGCTGTTAGATAACCCAGTCCAATCTAACGAGCTGCGGCCATGTAACTCTCTTCTTTCATAGTGGATCATGTCGCCTCCATGCTCAATGATGCAGCCGAGATGCCCGGACTAAAGGTTATTGTCTGCATGGATAACCTCGAATCTGCCAATCCTGGTCCTGGAAGAGCGGTTGCCGGATCTATTCTCAGGACATATGCCCAGGACAAAGGCGTGCTGCTGTACGACTGGTCTGAGGTTGAGGCTGTCGGAACCCATTTTGGAAGGAAGCATACTCCGCCAGCCCCTACCGACACCTACACGATTTGCTATACCAGCGGCACGACGGGCCTCCCAGTGAGTGTATTTTAGGATTGACGATGCTTTTTCGGCTGAGAGAGAGCCGACATGAACAAAGCAAATTAATTCATACAAACAAAACATTGCTGCATTGTAGAAAGGCGCCGTCTTGACCCATGGGAACATGGTCTCGGTCCTGGCTGGTACAGATGTGACAACCCCCATGCACAGTGACGACAGCGTCATCAGCTTCTTACCTCTGCCACACGTCTTTGGCCGACTCATGGAGCTCTTTATCTTTGCAGCTGGCGGAAAGATTGGCTACAGCACTGGCGACCCATTGCTGCTGCTGGAGGATATCGCCCATTTGAAGCCAACTATCTTCCCTTGCGTGCCCAGGTTGTTGAACCGTATTTATTCAAAGATCTACGCTGCCACAGCGGGTGCGCCTGGACTGACTGGCGCTCTTGCCAGAACGGCCTTTTCCACCAAGTTGGCTAACCTGAAAGACGGCAAGGGGTTCACTCATCCGTTCTGGGACCGCCTCATCTTCTCAAAGGTCAAGCAGGCTCTCGGCGGCAACGTGCGTATGGTCCTGACAGGTACGTCTACAATACAGTGACCCGAGAAGAGATGTTCCCACACTTTATGTCGTTTAATTTGTTTAATTTGCTAATTTATTACCCGTTTTGTTTTGACTGCAGCCTCGGCTCCCATCTCGGCCGAGGTTTTAGGATTCACCCGTGTCGCATTCTGCTGCGAAGTCGTCGAAGCTTACGGGCAGACAGAGGGGTCGGGGGCCGCCACCAACACCAGTGTTGGCGAGACCGAGGCTGGACATGTCGGATCACCCAACCCCTGCTGCGAGATCAAGCTCGTCGACGTGCCTGAGCTCAACTACTTTGCGTCAGACAAGCCCTATCCTCGCGGCGAGGTTTGTGTCCGTGGACCGAGTATCATCCAAGGGTACCTCAAGGACGAGGCCAAGACAAAGGAAGCGATCGATGAGGAAGGCTGGATGCATTCCGGAGACATTGGTGTGGTGGACACCAATGGCAACATTTCTATCATTGACCGAAAAAAGAACGTTTTCAAGCTGAGCCAAGGAGAGTACGTTGCTGTGGAGAACATTGAGGGCAAGTTTCTCTCTCGGGTTCCTTTTGTGCAGCAGATCTTTGTTCACGGTGACTCGCACGAGAGCTGCTTGGTTGCGATCGTGATCCCCGATCCAGAGACATTTATTCCTTTCGCAAACAAGGTCCTTGAGACCGCAAATCTGCGACTGGGAGACCTTTCCACGTATAGAAACATCTGCAGCGACGCCAAGCTGCGCAAGGCTGTCCTCAAGGAGCTCATTAAGGCTGGCAAAGAGGCGGGAATGAAAGGGTAAGCCATCTATCTCTGCATGTGGTGCAATGCTTTCGTCAGCATCTCTGGCTTGTGATTCTCACGTATGGATAAATATGACAATGCTTAGATTCGAGATTCCAAAGGCTGTCTTGATTGAGAGCGAGGCCTTTACTGTCGAGAACGACAAGATGACGCCTACATTCAAGCTCAAGAGGCACCCTGTCGTTCAAGAGTACCGCGAGCGTTTAACAGCTCTTTATAACGAGGTTCACCAAAATGACTCGAAGCTTTAAAACGTCAAAGTAGACTATCAGCCTCCCCTCTCACCTTTTGTTTCTAAATCATTCAAAAATAAATACTACTACAGTTCTACTTTTGTGTGTGTGTTTTATTGGCACAGTTGTGCAAAGGGGTTGGGATATGCCTGATACCCACTGGAATAAATGTTGTTGCTGTCAAAGCAAACTCAACGATTTTTTTTTTTTTTTCGATGCAGATCTGTCACGCTGCCAGACCGTCATCTTTGGCCACTTTTTTTTTTTTTTTTGCTCCACAAAAATTTTGCCAAAAGTCCTTTTTTTTAGTCGAGACGGCTGAGCTGGCGGCGCTTCGAGGCAGTCTGCTTAGGGACCGTAACAGTGATGGGAGTGCGTGCAGCAAAGTAAGCCTGACCGTAATTACCGTTCGCCAAAGCCATCTCCTGAATAAAAGGCGAGCTGGGTCCGTAGTTGGCAATCAGAGGGGCGACACCGGAGAGCGAGCCGCCGTTGGTGCCCTGGATCACGATATCGGAGCAGGACGAGTACAACTCGCGGTTGCCCTCGTTGTTGTTCCAGATGAGGTTCAGGATGGCGGGACCCGAAGGAGCGGTGGCGGGGAGGGTGAAGGGCAAGGTGTAGGTGATACCGTTGGAAGCATCTGCCAAGCAGGTCAAGAGTTTGTCCTGTTATGAATGTGTATTCAAATGCAGTGGGAATAAGAGAAATGATGGAATGTCAGCAAACTAATAAA
>MU616741.1:36043-46685 GCA_025201705.1 Dissophora ornata | reverse complement strand
GGTGGTTGCGATTAGAGCCAAAAAAATAGGAGTTGCCAATAACAACATGTTTTTAACAAAACTTTACCTGTTCTGTCTCCGATGGCCTTGATGATCCTGTAATTGGTAGCTGGTCCGAGAGAGTAGATGTTTCTCTGGTAGTCGTTCCGGGAGACGATGGCAAGAGCGGTAAGCTGAGTTCGAGAGAGACCGATGGTCCTGAGGAGGTCAGGAAGGCTGTAGACGAGAATAAGATTTCGGGAGACTGGCCGCCAAAGTGTCACGACGGATGCGTAGGCCAACATATCACTATCGGCAGAAATGACGATATCACCGGGCTGGGCAAAGGGTATTTTAATATTCTCCTTGGAGGTGGTTGCATATTGCTTGGAGAGCGTCAACCATTATAGATGACATCTCCACAACACGCGCGTAGTAAACGTCGGTCGTCCCTGACCATGTAGCTCAACTAGGTTTGCAATTTTGTTATTTTATTAATCAGAGCTATTATACAAAGTGTATAGATGTTTGTGTGCTGTGGAAAATGAAATGGGGGGGGGGAGCAGTAAAATACAACAGGAGTGTGTGAACAGCTTTTAGCGAGCGAGCAATGGCTTATCCATGCCCAATATGTGCGTCAAACTCGATCGACGATGCTCAGTTGGGGGTGGGATCGGCAGCCCGTCTACGTTGTGGGTAATGTGGTTCTTAGCCTGCTCCTCCCGCAGTTTTTCCATGAACAAGGCCTGCGCGCGTGCCACATCGGCATACCCACCGCCAAATTCGGACGAACGGCGTTGAGAGTATTTGAATTCCTCAACCTCGCCGTCATTAGCGTCGAGGCTGCTACGTGGACCCTTGGATCGCGATCGAGAACGGGAATGGGATAGAGAGCGAGAACGAAGACGGTCTGCAAAGGCGGACAGGACGGAGCGGCGACTCTTGGAGGAATCAGTGGTTGCGGTCTTGGTTAAAGGGATGCTGGTGCCAGTCAATGCGGCGCTGGCAGGCTTGGACTTCGAGATTGGGTGGGTGACATGGTCACGGCCGCGGGTATCGTCGTCATGGTTGAACTGGATGGAAGGACGGGTGTTGCTGATGGTGGTGTTGCTGACGTCGTTGGTGTTGGCAGTTTGATGCATAGTATGAATAAGAGAAGTTTTTCTTTTGGAGTGTACTTGCTTGAGGGTGGTGTGGATTGTCGTGTTTACTTGTGATATTGGCACGGGGAGACCGAGGCTTTATACTTTTTTCAAGAAGCCCCGCAGTGGGGGGGGGACCTCAGTTCCCAAACAGGAATAAAGTAAGGACTATTCTTAAACTAAAAATAAATTAAAGAGTGCCGCAGAACACTTTCTTGGCATGACATCGTGACCCCCGGTTATTGTCCGAAGAACGCGCCAGAATCATGTGGAAAAAAGTCCCGGGCGCGAGCGTCTCTGTCAAATCCTCGGTAGAAGTCCGACGAAAGGCGCAGCCTCAATTGTTTGCTTTTTTTGGAATCCATGTCAAAATGAGAGCCCTCTCCAGAGTCAGTTGATTAATCATCTGATCTTGTTTCTTCTGCGCCTTCTTTGTCACTCCCGAGACAGTGTCACTACAGAAGCGCAGAAGCGTGCATTGGGGAAGGATATGCGACAGTTCTCGGTAAGGATACCACCACATTCATCACATGCATGCTCCATCAAATTCTTGACTTTCCTAGTTATGCCAACATGACCATTGTGGGTGGACATTATGATCAGGCGAAACACTTTGTGGTGTGGAGAATAGATGTCAATTCACATGTTCATGCATCTTGCATGAACATGCGTATCTAGAAACATCCATCGTAGGCTTAAATCGAAGGCGCATTTTTTGGGCTTTCGCTCTTGAGGAAATCAAGAAAAAGAAGAAAATACGCCTATGAGCAGGCTGTTCGTCTGCATTTCGTTTTCGTAGTAAAGACTGTTTCAACGCGAATGCATTGAGTAAGAGAAAGTCACCTTTTCGGGGCGAAAGTGTTTTTCGTTGCAATGCCGATTGATTTATTGGTTTTTATTACATGACTTTAGTGTTACTCTTGATGGTGATGCAAAGAGAAAAATAGAAAATGGGACACTATGCGTGATTGAGATGGTTTTTTTTTCTTCGTCTAATGCTTTAGAGGGCCAGTAAGGGCTTGTCGAGCCCCAAGGCATGGGAGATACTTGATCGTCGGCTTCCACTTCGAGATGAAGGACGAGAGCGAGGAGGGATAGGAATGCCATCAGCGTTATGGGTGATGTGGTTCTTCTCCTGCTCATCCCTCAGCTTCTCCATGAATTCGTTCTGAGCGCGAACAACGTCAGCATAGGGGCCGTTGTCCTCTGACCTCGATCGGGATCCAGATCTGGACTTGGACGACTTGCGAGAGGACGTTGATCCGATGGAGGACTGGGTGTTGGTACGGTCCATGGGGAGATCGCCCTCGGAAGGGCGCTGGCGAGAGTGGGATCGGGATCGGGATCGGAGGCGCTCAACAAAGGCACCCAAAGAGGTGCGGCGGGTCCTGCTCGTGGACCCAGACATTGAGTTGAAATCTTGGGCAACAACGTCTTCCTCGAGGGGTGTCACGGAGTGGTCTCGTCCGCGGCGGTCAGGCTCAACAAAGGCGATGTTGGGGAGTGGGGCGATGGTCTCCTGAACCTCGGATGAGATGTCGGTGATGTTGTTGATGGCAGCCATGATTGTTGTAGTGTTGAGAGTGTGTTGGTTTTGTTTTTGGGAGCGGTTGGTGTTGTGGTGTTGTTGTTTATATGAGTAGTGAGGATCTATGCCAGAGGTGGGGGGATTTGGTTAGTTTTTATACTTTGATAGGTGACGTCTTGCGTCGATGACTCTCCACACCATGCCGTGCTTGGTGTGCTGGTGTGTGCACTGTATTCGACACCGAGGAATAAACAAAAAAAACCAACAAAAAAAAACGGAAAAGGGGAATAATCCACAAAGGCCTAGCACAATCGCGCTTGTTTTAGTGCCATGGTCGCGCCACCTGCTTCCTCTTCCGTACCATTCACATCCGACAATGCGAAACATGGGCCGGCTGAGATCGAAATAACACACAGACGCGGGTCTTTGTTGACACCAAAAGTTTATTTGGAATTAACATGGGTGTTCCTTTTTTGGACCGCTGAGTCTCGGATGCGACATTGCACCACTGTTCGGGATGACATGAGGGGACAGCCCAGAACAGTCCATGAGAACCTCATACTGCCATCGTGACCATCATAGACAAATATAGACTACGTGGGATCCCGGTGGATGATCATGACGCACATCCGGGAGCTTCCCTGTCTCCCGGATGGTCTAACCATGATAGTCTCAGACCGATTAACGGCATTTTGAGATACCGAGGTTCCGGGAAGCTCAAAATTTTTGTATTACATCTCTTGGGCCCGGCTTGGCTTCCTACAGGAAACGTATCATGAATATGTCAAAGCACTGGGGACCAAGGCCAAAGAGACTTGGCTCCATTCTCCAAAAATGGCAACTGCTTGAGGCTGAGAAGCAGGTTGTTCTTCGCAACTTCAAGTTGGCCGATGCTTCTCGATTCAACTGCGGCGCCTTCATGCAGGGCACATTTTTCTCGTCTTGGGTGAAACGTTACTCTTCCATTGGACCTATTAGAAGCTGCATACAGCTGCGACGGTGAAGGATGGACAACCCATCCGATGAAGGTGGGGTGTATGGATATGATATTGCCAAATACACTCTCTGTCATGTGGGAAAAAGTAGTGGGATGAGGGAACGTGGGATTCGGGAGCGAGACCTACTCCGCTGGACAAGACAATAGCGAAGGAGGGTGAAGGGTTGTGCGAAAATGGGTGGCTCTGGTTCACTCGCGTGTGAGAGCGTTGTTTCGCACGCTGACCAGGCTTGGGCACATTGTTGCATTCTCTGTCCAAAGGGATAAGAAGGGCTAGAGCAGCATGTCTCTACTATCTTTGTTGCACGGCGTGCGTGGGCGCCATGAGTCGCCTGCCAAAAAGAGGAGGCGTAGTGCCCACCCGGCAAAAAAAGGACGAAGGTTGTCACGAGGTCCACTGCGGGTGGCTCGTCCAATAAATCATGGCGTGTGTGTTTGCTGTTTGAGATTGGTCGCATATCCCACACAGAGCAAAGAACTTCCCAGGCACGCCTACTCATTTCTATACAACAATTACAGCCAACACGCCTCTTCCCCTGTCCATGGGTTGCGTCTCCTCGAAACACATTAACCTTGTCGACAACGCCTCCGTCTCACATAAACGCTCGTAAAAAATCAGCTTGCCCTCCTACTCCTCCTCCTCTTCAATTCACCCTCCTGCTTACTCAGACATGGTACTCGGCCAAGGTGCGTTCCAACTTCGACGCGTTCGGATACCGCAAGATCCTGAAAGTGATCGAAGAAGACAAGGAGGTGATGAAGACGACAAGGAGGTGATGAAGATGGTCGCCAGCGCACCTGTGAAAGAGACGAAGCGGTTGTAAGTTCTTCAAACTCTCAGGATACAAGTGGTTGACGTGGTCTGCAGCACCTGGGTGTCCAGCCCAAGGGCGGGATCACAGTGTTTGGTGCAAAAGGTAATACCACAAAACAAAAACTAAACATGAACCTTCTCTATCTTTTTGGGCGAAACAAAAGAGAGTGTGGAGTCGAGAAAACGAGGAAAAACACCCACTAAAAGCGAGTGATCGGCGCGTAGCACGATACGATTGGCCTTCCTTCCTTCTTTGAAGTAGCCTCCTCTTCTAACTCTTCTAACTTGTGTGCCTCTCTCCACCCCTTATCTGACCGACAACGGCGCAAACTTGCTTTTGGTCGCTCATGTAGCATTCTCCCGGTCCGTAACCATCGTCACCATCTACGACATTCTGGGCGAGGAGGGTCTGTTGCACTCGATGAACGAGGCTGAAATTGAAGCAGCCTTCACCAAAGCAGATCTTCTACGCACCATGAATCGCGTTTTTTGCAAATGCCCGACTCTCAAGCGAATCATCTATGACGGCGAGATCGACCTCAAGGATCTCAAAGCCCTCCATGAGACACACCCCGATATCGAAACCATCACTCTTGAAGAGTTGAAGCAAATGGGAATCGATCACCCCGTCGAGGTTGTCCCTCCTGACAGCTTCAGAGCGCACCAAACTCCGAAAGAAGTCTGGTAAGGGAAAGTAAATGGCTGGATACAAGGCATAGACTCTCTTCAATACATTTTATTTATCTTTTGCATTCTGTGTGAATGTCTGTAATGTATTTTGCATCGAAGATCGCTGTCTGTTGATTTTTTGATAATAATTACAGTTTTTTAAGCCAAGGCACCCATGGGGTCGTAGGCAAGGAGGACGTGAACATCCCTCTCCAGGACTTCCAAGAACTTTTGGTGGACAATCTTCTTCCCCAACACGAACTGGCACACAAGCTCGCTGAACCGGGCGTCGCTCGTGGCCAAGCAACCTTTGTCGCCACCCATATCGCCCCAGCTGTTCTCGACTCTCCAGTGGATAGGCTTGTCGTTCTCATCCAGATGGACGCTCGTAAAGACCATCGCGTGGGTCATGAGTGAATCACCGTGGAGGAGACGCTCGGCCTTGTTCATCTTAAAGCTGATGTTGAAGGTGGGATTGCGTTAGAAGAATTTGGGGTCCAGGATGCCAGCATCGCGATGAAGGTACTTGCCCATATCAGCTCCAAACCAGACCTTATAACAAGAAATAAACAAGTCAATTTAGTCAAACGGCCTGGCTCTCCAATTTCAACTCCCAGTCTTATTGAAGAATTTTGTGCCACTTACGGGCTTACTGGACCTCAGTTTCTGGATAGCAAGCGACTTGAGACCGTCAACGGGAGCATTCGCGTAGCGGATAAGGCGACCGCCAGAGGTGTGGCCCAAGCACTGGACGGTGTACAACTCCATTGTCTTGTTGTGAGGATCGGTGATGATCGAGACAGTCTCGGCAATCTACGAGACCAAAATAAAATGACGATTAGAGTCGAAAACACACGGAAAATCGCCCCGTCATGCAACGAAGATGCATCTTACAGTGTAGCCAACGTGCTCCTCGAAGTGCGACTGAGGAGTCAAGTCCTTGTACTCGCAATATTTCTATATTTCTTATCCTTGTTGTGGAAAGCCCAAGTAAATGGCTTCTTGAGAGGCTCACCTAGGTTGATGGCCGTGATGTTATAGATCTCTTTCAAAGCCTTGTCCTTCTCTTGGCGCAGTTGGTCAACCGAGTGTCCAAAGGCAGTCGTCTTGCGAGTAGTGACGGCATGGTCATGCAACTTGGTCACGATCAATCCGTCCATCTTCCAGAGTTGGAGGAGCTGAAGGACTCAGGGTAGACGGACTTGGGGACGACTCCGTAGCGCTCGGCGAGGTTGATAAACATGTCCCATTGACCGCCATCGCTGATGTGCTCCTCGAACAGGTGCTAAACAACACCGTCGGTCACATCTCTGCCGCGCAAGTCGATCATGCACTCCAAGAACCCTCTGGGGCAAGGGATACCAGTCCCAAAAACGTGATTTTCGAAAGTGCCCTTCGTCACATCATATTCTGGTGTCCTTAAAAACTTACAGTTGCTCTTCTCGAACTTGTCCCAGAAGAATAGGTAGCCCTGCGAGAGATCAAACTCTTCGAGGTTGTACTTCTTCATGACCTCGATGCGGAAGACGCCCAGGGCAGCTGAGATCTAGCAGCGTCCGGAACTCTTCTAGTTCGTAACCACCACGTCAGTCGGGATCATGGTGTTGAATGCATGGTTGCCCTCGATAAGGACCTGGCGGTTCGTGATGAGTGATGTGAAGTCGACGGGTGTGCCGCGTTCTGGACCATCAAGTTCTTGGGGTCTGCATTGAACTCGTTGCTGACATAGAGATCAATTCGAGGCGAACAGCCATTAGTAACATGCATTGTATAACAGGGTTGTGATAAGCAGCATTGATGTCAGAATGCCTTGTCTAGTTTACCAGTATACAGTTTTTCTTCTAACACATGTTATAGGTCGCTCTTTCGGCTGGAGAACGTGGAAGACCACGGTAGAGAATCAAGAACAGGCGACACCACAAACCTGCAAGACCGGGGATATCATCTGTCAGTCGAGGAGTAAGCCATCGCGTACGACATTGGGCTGTGTTGATTGATTGTTCTTCTGACCGAACGTCTGCCTACGCTGAGCACATGCCGTCAAACAAAAATGAAAAACGCACGATCATGTAGGAACAGTGCACTCATTGCCTTGTTTAGAAGTAACGCTATGTCGGGCCGAGTCTCCCGCAAGACTGAGGCGGAGATGCGTCGGATGTAAAACAAGTTACTGTAGCTTTAGCATTTTGAGAGCCGTGGGTCGACTCTGTCACGGTTCTTGAGCGATCAATTAACTGCAACGGACTTTGGGCAGAGGAGAGTAAAGGGGTCGCTGATCATATCGCCAACTGGCCCGCATCTCGAGACCGACCCGAGGAAACAACATCAACAACAAATGACCGCCCGCATCATGCTCCAGGTATCCCAGAAAAGCATAAAAGATTAAAGACGACGCCTTCTCTGTTTCTCTCGAAAGTCAAATGCGTACATGATCCAACACTGTTCACTATGTGTATTCCGGGCTGCTCCGATGTCCAGGGGTATGAAAAATAGAGGGCGCAAAACTGGGGTAGCACGGTTATCGCCGTTTGTATGATCCGAACAGGAGGTTATCAAGGAAACATGTAACCCGTGCAATGGCTACTGCACCAAAGATACACCTGAATTAGAATAAAGCGGTCGACTGAAACTTGAGTCGCAAAGAGATGCAGAGCCAAGGTCTATAGAAGTACGTTAGAAGTGTCCGCTTTTTGGAGGTCAACCGGCATGAACATACGGAACGCATTTCTTTTTCTTGGTTGGTATTCCTTCCATTGCACCTTGCTTGTGTTGTGCATTGAGATCAGAGGCATGAAGATATGTCGCTGTGCTGATTGAGATCATGTTGCATGGACAAACAAATATCCATTATTAGATAGTAATGAAACACAAACAGGGGACATTGTGTTTTCTAATGTCGCACAGGCGCAAAGCTGTTCAATGCGAAATATTAAACACGCACGGCTTTAGCAGAACTCCTGACTCGATGAATAAATCTTGCAGATCCTCCCGCCTTCCTACTTTCCACGCAACAGTGGTAGCTGTTACAGGGTGAAAGGTAACATAGTGTCAAAACAACAGATATTGATTAATGCTTCCAAACGCGCTGACTTTTATGCGAATTCTTGATATGTTTCATGGTGTGTCCAGGAACTGATGCTCTCCCTCTAGTTCCCGCTCTGCACTGCCACCTTTCCCACTTATGGCTTGCAACATATGCATGGCAAAAACAGTGTCCTGACGTATTATTTCGGCACTTTCAGAGTCACGTTGTATGATCCGGAACGTTATGGAGTCTAAGAAGTACGAGAAGAACCGGCCACGATGGATGGTGTGAAGTTGCTGCTGTCGATGGCGGGACAAGTCCGAAGGCAAGAGGCGGGGCTGCAAATGGCCTTGAAAAAAATTACCCGACTGTCTTTTATCAAAAACAGAGCCCGCGTCAAGTTGCACAAGGGCGAGGGTACAGGGCGACTAAGGAGTGCTTCAGCGATGAGGATAAATGTGCCTTTCGTTTCTCTTTCCCACTTTTCTGCTTCCCTGCTACACCCACGACTCAAATCCCCTAAGAACTGCCATCCATCTGTCTTGTATATCCGTCTTCCCATCTTCTCTTTGTATCTCGCACCTCTCCGCAGGACCTGATTAAGCAAAGTGCAGCAACTTGCATAGGTAATCCACAATAACTTACTCCTGTCCATTCCTGGATCAGGCCACCCGAGTCAGTGATGGTTTAAGAACAACTGTGACCAGAGAGAGCATGTAGTTTAGGAAGATGAGTCTACGTGTGCAGTGGATAATGAGCCTTTACGTTTGATAGCCATTGCTAGAAGAAGAACATCACTCTGCTCCGCCACTTTGGTACGTTGATCTTGTGCCTTCCGTCCTGAACAACAGGAACGCAGACTTGTATATAAGGTGAGCCACTGCTTCGCGGTCCTTGAGAAGCACTCCATAAGCATTTTAAAATGACGATCAAACCCTCCTGTTTAATGACTCGATGACGGACGGGCACTGAGCATTAAAGTGTTTTCGTCGTCTAAAGAAACACGCCAAGCCCTCTGCCACCACCATAGCACCAGAGCCACATAGCATCCTTTACTGCATAGAAATTCATTTTGTCCCAATCGTATTTATCAAGCGTGTATTGCGTCCTCTGGTTACTCCAGCCTTCCGGTGCTTAACATCAAAGTCGCTAACACTACCGTCAAATCTATTCTCCGATAGTTAGGAACAAGGGCAAACAAAAGAACAGAAAAAGAACAAGCAAGTGGGCAATCAGAAATTGATATGCTGAGTAATCCGTTTTCACCATGGAAAAGCGCTCTCGCGCCACAAACCGCATTGGATTTAGCCAGTGTCCATTTGGAGAATGCTCGCAAAGCAAAGAATTCTGAACTGGCTCTGACGTTTTGCAAGGATGCAGAAAAAGCCCTGGCCCGCATAAAAACATCCGTGAGAAAGACCTATGTCTCGTCCTCACGCGCTGAGGATCGAGCCCTGTGCAATGAGATTGCGACTACTTATTCTGAGCTCGGCGAGCTGTTGGACGGCTTGGGGTCTCCTACTAAAGCACAGGCTTGCTACAAGAATGAAGAAAAATGGGGGTATGTAATTAACAAAAATATTCTTTGTCAGGCGTTCAAGGCTCGTGTATCTAACTGTACTCCGATGCTATAAAACCAATATGCTACAGAAGACGTGTTCAGTTGCAAGATCAATCATCTCCTCTCACCAACAACATCGCATCGACTCCTGCTTCAGCCCCTATTGCAGATCCCACTGTGAACCCTGCCGCGTATCCGTCTCTTGTCCACGTAGTGTCTCCTCATCTTCCTCTTCCTCCTCCTTTGATTCAGGACAGACCAAGTCACGATATCGCAATAATCCCTCCGCACATTTTCGCAAAGGACATGAATCAGCCTCCGGACATAAACAAATTGCCAAATGTCGATGAAAGAGTCGAGAACATATCCCAGCTTGTTCACTGCCTCGCCCTTCTACAGTCTAATCAGTTGCCAAAGGATGCACTCGACCAGTTTGAGTGCGACTGGCTAAAGGCCGCTGAACATGACACAGCTGAATACGATAGGTTGAAGATGCTGGCGATCAACATGCTCAAGGAATTCACTCACGATGAACTCAAGGATGCGAATATTGTCTCAGAAGTCGTGTGCCTGGTCCCGGTTCTCGAGAAACACGAACTCCAAAAATTACTCCAGCAGTTGTTCCATGGCATCGAGCAATCGGAAATGCTGGATTTTGATCTACTCGAAGGACTGGCACAGCTTGTGCAATGCGCTCGCCCTGGCCACCTCAACGCCGACAATTTGGTCAAGATACTGGAGCTCATCAGCAAGCGCTTAAGAGGCACTCACGAGCAGTCGCCAGATTACATCAACCAATTAACATTGACGGTATCGCGGGTCTTGGATGCCATGGCTGATACCAAGATCAAGGGTCTAGACCGCGAAAAGCTCCACGCCCCCCTCGCTGCCTATTTGCTTAATCTAAAAGGCGACTCTGACCCGCAC
>MU616741.1:0-32099 GCA_025201705.1 Dissophora ornata | reverse complement strand
TGGGACGTTGAAACCGGAGATTGCCGCCACATTTTGAGCGGCCATAGCCACCATGTTTTGAGCGTCGTATATTCGCCAAAAGGAGATCATGTTGCATCTGGCAGTAAGGACAAGACAGTGCGGCTGTGGGATGCTGTAACCGGAGATTGCAGCCAAATCTTGAGAGGCCATTGCTCGATTGTTAATAGTGTCGTGTATTCGCCAAAAGGAGATCAGATTGCGTCCGGCAGTAATGACAACACAGTGCGGCTGTGGGATGTTGCGTCGGGTGACTGTCGTGTGGTGATTCAAAACGACGCCACGCCAAACAGCATCTCCTGGATAACAACTTCCGACAATAATTATGCTGTTGCTGGATGTGATGGTGGTGTAATGCGGCTGTGGCGTGTCATAGAAGATGGGAACGAGTGTTTCTTACCGTTGCACTGGAGATCTCGGCCAGAAATGCTTGATTTGTTGAATGCATCCATGCAAGACGTGGGGGGGTTAAGTCGACTGAATAAACAGCTCGTATTGCAACGCGGAGCCGTAGGTGAGCCGGCTCCGCTGTAGGTAGAGCCCTTATGAAGAGAAGATGAAGCGAGATAGTTTTATATTCCATCTAAACCCCTGCACCCTCCAAATTACTGGATACTGAAGCTTGAGTCCATTCCAGCTGCCAATTCTACTATTGGATGCTCAGATAAGCTGGATTAAACTACTATTTTACTTCAGTCTGGCTAGAAGACTAACCCATAGCACGCACAGTGTGCTGTTGATCAATTGGTCCGACGCGGTAGAAGAGAAACTATGCTCAGCTCTCTTTCATTTACAGGCTGCTTCTGCCTCACAGTGCACGAGTATCGTTTATATCTCCCAGTTTTCAGCGCCCTTAGGGTGGGGAGATTTGCAGCTCCATTTCTCACTTTTCATTCGTTTTACCAGTCAGCGGTCTGGATTCTACGACAGGCAACTGAGGCGATGGTCCATTTTCCAAACGCCCTTTTTCTGTTGGTCGCGCTCCCTCGCCCTGCAACCCCAAACAACAAATCGATCGAAAATACGCCCAAGATTGTCCAGCGGATTGTTTACCGGTGTTCTCCCACCAATATTCATAGTGCTTGGCTGACATGGCGTGCCATATTCGTGAACAAATGAGCAAAACTGGATCCTCAGCGCAACTATTAGTCTACAACTGTGCACGGAGGAAATACTATGTGTAGTTTTCTCTAACTCACATGCGGTGACCCATCAACATTTTATTCCCTCGCTCAGATAGGTCATGCACCTGATATACAAATATACGGTGCCTCTCAACCAAGTTCTATATGAAAAACAAGACGGCGCATAACTGTGTTTGCTACAATGGCGGGGCAAGAAAAGAATGCTGGCACCAATTAGAGAGGGGAAATCGTTGGGAGGGATTGAAGGAATTCGTTTGCTTAGCCGCGCTTGAGTCAAGTGACTGTAATCACGCATGGTCAATGTGCATGTCGTAGCCCAGAAACTTTACTGGTTCCCTCTTGCGTTGATGGTTTACCGACATTTTGGCGTTGTCACTGCGCCAAGACGTAGAGTGTAATATTTAATTAAAAGAATCGCGTTATTGTTTGAACCGATTGTTTTTCAACAGAAGTGAAAGGCTATTAGAGGCCGCTTCTTGAGTTTCCCCGCCAAAAAAAAAGGTCTCCTCCCAAAATCTGCGTGACACTGGAGTGACGACGTTCCATGGGTGGTGGGGCCCATCGACGCTCTTAATATTCTTCCTATCCTGCCCCTCCCTCAACTTTTCCATAAACAGTACCTGTGCTCTGGCCACATTCGCATATGCGCCTGTAAAATCGGAAGATTGGTGGCTTGAGTACTTGTATTGATAGTCTCCGTCGCTTGATTTGCGGCTCCTTCTCCGTTGGTGCTCTTGTTTCCGTCGCTGTGTAGAGGGCCATTGCATTCCTTGGCGCTATAATTTTGGCGGGTTCGGGAGCGAGAACGCGATCGGACACGTTCTGCTAATGATGCATAGGAATTGTGTTGACTGCTGGGTCTAGAATTGGCCATGGAGTCACCTGTTTTGGTTTTGGTTAACGGGATTTCCTTGAGTTCAAGGACTACTGTCTCGGATGCATCTTGCTTCTCTTGGTGGGCGGGAAGAATGTGGGTGCTATAAAGGCTGCGCCCTCGACTGTCCTCTTCTGGGGGGACTGGACGACGGAGGGGCGAGGTGATTGTTTAGCCCATGATTCAAAGGGTATTCTTTTTGCCGGTATTTGGTAAAGTGAGGAAAGTATGATCGATATCTTAAGGATAAGGAGCGAAATAGAGAAGTCGAGAATCTTGTATTTATTATATGCTAATGCGTAATGATGCTTCTCGATGTTATCTCGTCATACTGTTCCCGGGGGTTGACCCTTGTCTCTGGCCTCTAAACTGCCTCAAAAAAATATGAAAACGAGGTGCTCGGGCGAATCCTGATTGAAGGAAAGGCGACAATTGCTGTGGACTCTGTATTATCTGCTTTGCTTACTTGGAAGGAAATGAAGGGATGAATGGGTGTAAAAATTCGAGCTCCAGCTCAGTGGCCACCGTCAAGTAGTATCATGCAGCTCACAACACGCGCTCCAAGAGCGAACGTCCCGGAGATACGCGTTTCGCAGTCCCTTCTACCAGTAGGCAATAGAAGCCGTTGTGCAAGGAAACTTTTCCCACAGACTAATCCTCTCTCGCTGACCACCAAAAGCAATGCGACCATCAATGCAGGCCCTGGTAGGAATGCATGTTGCTGAATGCGATTAGAAGAAATCGAAATTACATTAGTTTTCTAATATACCTTCATTCCATCATTCATTCCACGAACGTCTTAACAGCGTCCCTGGACGCGTCTCATCAGGTAACGGGAGCAGTCTAGTTGTCTTTTCCTATCCCATTCTTCTATCAACCGCGTCCTCAAAGTCGTGCCTCTTTTGCTCTACCCAGGTTCCTCGGCAAGGACGGGAAGGTGTACACCGGAGAACCTCAAGGCCCTCTCACTTGGCCAAAGGCTACCTCCAATCTCAAGCTCTCTGCCGGTGATCAGGATACCCTCACCGCCAAAGTCATCAAGGGCGACATCTTTTCTTCCCAATCCGCCGCCACTGTGACGGATACTATTGTCCCGGTTGCCAAACTGCTTTCACCCATAGCCCACGTCCCCATTTTCCGATGCATTGGACTCAACTATGCAAAACATGCTGAGGAGACAAACATGCCGATCCCGAAATACCCAATTTTATTTATGAAACCCTCGTCGGCTCTTCAGGATCCCTTCAAGCCGGTGGTGGTCCCAAAGATTGTAGAGAATAACCAGGCGGATTTTGAGTGCGAGTTAGCAGTGGTGATTGGAAAGGCGTGCAAGAGCGTCAAGGAAGAGGAGGCCCTGGACTACGTCCTTGGTAAAAAAATATCGGCTTATTTTTGTCATTGTTTGAGAACTATAGATTCACACCCTGATTTTTGATATACCCTTATTTTTTCATCTTTGTAGGATACACGGTCGGAAACGACATCAGTTCGAGGAAGTGGCAAGGTAGCAACTTGGGCTCGGGCCAGTGGTGCTTCAGCAAGTCGTTCGATACGTTTGCTCCCTTGGGGCCTGCCTTGGTCTCCAAAGAATTGATCAAAGACCCAAACCAGCTTCGAATTAAAACAACGTTGAATGGCAAGGTTATGCAGGATTCATCCACTGCAGACATGATCTTCCATGTCCCGCGCCTGGTAATACCAACATTTTTCATCCTCATGACTACTGAGATGCCTTGCTTTATTGCAGGGAAAGGTTATGACTGATCATATTATTTTTCTTCTGCGCTTTCTTGGTTTGGCCACAGATCTCGTTCCTGAGCCAGTCGACGACATTGATGCCTGGAGACGTCATCTTAACAGGAACTCCCGAGGGAGTAGGGTTTAAGCGCGACCCCCCAGTTTTCTTACAGCATGGGGATCATGTCGTCTGTGAGATCGAAAAGATTGGCGAGTTGCATAACACAGTCGCCTACGAGAGCAAGTTTTCGCCAGAGGAGTAATTATCTACTTTATTTCTTTGTATTGGATGTGATGTCCAAAGATGTCAGGAGTAACAAGATCACTACAGAAAAGTGGGGTGGGATTTGAGACTAGAGAAGGGGCAGAGGTGTCTGAAGCACTAAGTGCAACGACTTGACACATTGTTGTTCCGACGATGAACAAGAAATAAATAAAACCGTGGAATCCGAGGAAGGGTCACCTGAGCGTAGTCTATTGATCGTATTGCGCTTTCTAAATGAGGTTCTTATTCAATCCCAAAATTTGTGTGGAGCTCGGTTGCTTTTCCCCAGGGTTGACAGGAGGAGGGATCAAGATACCGTCGACGTTATGTGTAATATGATTGCTCTCCTGCTTCTCCCTCAAATGCTCCATATAATCCAACTGGGAACGAAGTGTTGACGCGTATGGTCCTGATATCTCGGAAGACTTGCGGCGCGAGAACCTGTATTCTTTATTTTCCTGTTCCTCCGCCACCTTCAGGTTGCTGTCGTCGTTGTTGCCTGCCCTGTTACGGCTGTTGCTACGGCTGCTGCTCATAGCACGCTCCCTGCTAGGACCACGGCTTCGGCTACGCGACGTGGCCCTTGAGATGGCCGAGATGATCGAACGACGACGTCCCTCACGAGGTGGGTTGACGGGAGGTGGGATAGGGATACCATCAACATTGTGGGTGATGTTGTTCTTGGCCTGCTCTGTCCGCAACTTTTCCATATATTCTGCCTGTGCCCTCAATACGTCGCCGTATTTACCATGCATATCGCTAGATTTACGACGAGAGTACACATACTCTTTATTTTCGAGTTCCTCAGGGATACCATCAATGGACTGACGAGAGCGAGAGCGAGAGCGGGAACGGAGACGGTCGACAAAGCCAGAGATAGAGCTGCGGCGACTGCCGCTGTTTTTAGCGCTGTCGGGCTCTTCTTCATTTGTGATAGGGTGGCGATCGTGGTTGCGGCCGCGCTTTTGTTCCTCGTGGGCGTCGATCTGGATAGCAGGAGTGACCGTAGTGTGGTCGGCGGTGGTGTTTGTGAGGTTGATCATGGATGTGGTGATATGAGCGAGGGAAATGATGATGTTTGGGAAAAAGGATATTTCCCCTGGAACTGCGTGCTTTTATGGATATTTTTTTGCCGTTCCCCGGTAAGTTTCGATCTTCCATGGTAAATTTCGATCTCTGGACTTGATGAGGCAAATAGGCTAAAGAGAGCATTTATAAGCCCGATCTTGCGATAGAGGGCTCCGGTCAATAACAAGCCCTGTTTGCAAACAACTCCACTTACTCGAGGCAGAAAGTGCTTTCGCTCGAGGTCGTTTGAGTTGATGTTGTGCTTGCTTGAAGCAGCCTGGGCTGGGATGTCGTGTCACACAAACATCACCGTGCCTGTTCTCTGGAATTTCTCGACAGTCTAAACAGTCTCATTGAATAGCATAATCCTGCTGGTCACGTATCCAAACCGGTTTAGACATTAGCCTGACTACATCCAACTCTTTATTCGTCTTTTTTAGTGCCGCTTTTGCTACTGTTCTGGCCAGCACTGCCACCCGCGCCCTTGAGCATCCATTCTAACGAAGAAAGATTCGGGAATGATCCCTTCGAAACCCGAGGTTCTGATTTCAATCCCGACTTCTCGGAAGACGA
This sequence comes from Dissophora ornata, assembly GCA_025201705.1. Taxonomy (NCBI): domain Eukaryota; kingdom Fungi; phylum Mortierellomycota; class Mortierellomycetes; order Mortierellales; family Mortierellaceae; genus Dissophora; species Dissophora ornata. Next base: position 26,419 of record MU616741.1, on the reverse strand, counting down.
TGGCAAATTCTGCCCTGCAGGTTCATCGCAGTCCTTCAAGAGGCAACTGCCTCCTGGATGTGTCAGCGGATAGCGCAAGAACCGACTAACGTCTTTCTCAGAGTCATCGCCTTCTGTCTTCAGGGCCTGAGGTGTCACCATATACGATGACATGCTAGGAGCGCTCACCACACCCACACTTCGAAGCAATGACGTCGAGGACCGTGAAACGACCGTACCCGTGAGAGAGGCACTAGATGCGTTGTGCGCTGCCGACGTAACCGCAGAAGCAGCCGATCTTGTAGAAGCATCTGTAAGATGGATATCTCCTACTTCACCTCGAAGTTCTCGTGCATTCTTGGCCGCAAGTTGCACATTTCTTTCCCATTCGGTAAACCGGTTCCGGATCCCACTCGGTGCATAGTCGATCATGTACCGTCCAATGGTTCTGAGCCACTGAGACTGCAGTGCCTGCAGTCTATCCATCCACAGTGCCAACCGTCGTTGCGAAACGGGCAACTTGGTATCGAGGTAGGAGATCTTATTGAAGAATGCGCCCGTGAAATCGCGCATCTCAATTAGTTTGCCCACCATACCCTCAAGATGATAGACAGATCGTTGGGTTGAATGTTCCAAGTCCCAAACTTCCGCGAGTAACTCTCGCCGCTCTGCTTGAATATCTTTCACCTCCAGCTCCATTTCCTGTTGTGACGTTAAAAATAGGAAGATGAGTATTATGAAAGAGTGAAACATGTATCCCCGGTTGAGGTTCGACTCTGCAAAATACTGCATAAACACACCTCGAACTGCTTCCCGCGCTCACTGAGGATCATCTTGAGTGACTCGAGTTGACCTGATAATTCTTGTTCCATGACCTGCATCCTATCATACATGTTCTTCAGTGTCTCCTCTTTCTCTTTCAAAAGCTGGTACGAGTAATAGTTATGCGTGTCGCATTCTATTGCAACGCTACAAGGCGAACATGAGAGACAACAACGTCATTAGTATAAACTGAAAAAAGCCAAGCACTCTACAATAGCAACTCTAATGCGTCTCCTCACATGCCTTTTTAATGGGCGCAGGCTGACATCCCTGCATCCCAAACGTGAGCACGACTGAGACCGTTTTCTCCACGCCGGGTGCTTGACGATCTTCCTCTGAGCATTACATGTGACTCCAGGAATAGCGCCGGTACCTTTGGCGGCCTCATATCGACATCCCAAGAGTCGTTCCTGCCCTTGCAATCCAGTCAGGGACTGAGATCTCTTTCTCGGGCTCAGTGGCCCAGAAGCTCTATGGCTACTCCCTTTATCCAAGCGAAACACCACGATCTCGGGCGGTCCTGGTGGTTCTAGTTTCAGTGAAAAGAGTGAGGCCAGAATATCTAGAGACGGGAAGGCAGCGACTGACGAGGATTGTGGTGTCACATCCGCGACAGATGTACTTGGCGCATCCTCTTCTGATCCCTGCAAGTTGGTGGTGGATGGGGCAATGACTGTAGTGGCCGGTGCCTCCTCGGATTCATAGCCATCATTCCTCTCATCATCCGACTTTGGGCTATAATCTGGAGAGCATCACAATCGCGCAAAGGTGAATGGGAGAGGAATATCAGAGTCAGAGGATCGACTATGCGTCATGCCACGGCAGAATAAGACCTAACTTACTATCGGCTTGTGTTGAGGCGATAAGGGTATCTTCGGTCATGACCCCCTCCTTCATGTTTGTGATGGGCGATCCTTTTCCTTTTGGCAGCAGCAGGGACTGACGATTTTTACCACTAAAAAGAAAACATGGAATATTAGGATCGAACGTCGAGATTCGCACTGGTTTTTCCGAGAGCCTTTAAACCTTACGCTGCTATGCTCTTCAGTGATTGAGATGCATTTTTTGTTTCTCGGGTCTAAGAACATGGAGTTGAAGCAGGACATGTCAGCGTCGCTATTTCAAAACCAGATCTCAGATTAACATACTGTCGGCTACTTACAGTCTTCGCCAACCCTCGGACTAAACTCTTTCCTAGTTCCTTGCCTCCCGTCAGCCAGTCACCGTTCGCTAGTGCATCGGCCATATCAGGCTTGTGTTTGGGTTTGCCCCTCCAAACCAACTTCAGTGAGTCCGTGTGAATATGCTTCGCAAACTCTTCCAGGTCTGTGGTCTCGCCTTCGGGATTTACTGCAGTCATTCCAGAAAAGTCCTCAATCTTGGATTTCAGAACCTTGTGAACCTTTAGGCCCTGTGGGTTGAAGGATGACTGATACGCTGCGGTGATCGCTTCGACGGTCTTGAGATTCAGGAAGCAAGCCTTCAAATCCGGTTTCTTGATCTAGTAATTCATATGAACAACATTCGTTGGTTTCATGTAGGTAGAAAAACGTGTGCTCAGTCGCCAGTAATACAAACATTCATATTCGACCATCGCGCACCTGAAATGCCTTGACTGCACTGATGAACGCCACTGGCTCCGCGAATGGATCTTTCGGTACCTGAACATTTGCAATAGAACAATAAGTCCATGTGAGTGCAAGTTATAGACGTCGCATTTCCACATATTCTCCACAAGTCAGGTCGACTGAGCGACTTACGTTGTTCACGAGGTGCTGTAGCTTGCCCCTGATATTTGACAACTTGCTAAACATCCCTGCTAATACACTAGGATCCAGTGCATTGTCCGATGGAAATTTCTAGGGAATAAAACAGTCGATCCACGGGTTCACGTTAGCAAAATGCGTAATAGTGAATTGACACGTACCAACGTATAATGCAAGCGCAGAGTCATTACCTGGGATTTCGAGCTTAGGAAGGTCTCGTGAAATTCGTCCAGACCTTTCTTTGTTGCATTGCACAACAGTCCGTCGACATCCGACAGTTTGAAGAGACCGAAGATGAAAAGACAGTTCTGAACCAGATTCACTAGGCGAATTACGGTCTCTTCGAAGTCCGTCGAATCTGAGATCTTGTATAGCTGGTTGAATTTCTCCCGTTGAGCATCGCTATATGAATAACATTACGACAAGTGTACCGGGTGAGCGCAAGATCCGCATATTTTTAGACAGAGATAAAATCAATCCCACGGAAGCAATTGAGCCCAATCGATCGTGATCTCCAGCCGTGTTACCTTGGCGACTTTGAGGTGAGAGCGCTACGGCCACTGCATCCCATTCTCCTGAGGTTGAGATTGAGATAGAATCGCCGCTGATACAGATCAAAGTCTCCTTCGTACGGTACGAGTACAATGTTAAGTGACGAGGCGAATAAGCTGAGGTTCGTTACAAACAGCTGTCCATATGGTGTCTAATTTCCACAAAATCAAGCAGGGACAGGCAGAATGTCAGTGCCGGAATGTCGAGGTAGGAAGACGTGTGGATTTCAGACGGATTCCTGTCTCTCAAGTCTCTTGCAAAACATGCCTCTTTGGGTCTCGCTTTTTCTTCCCGCAGCTTCTCAAAAACCTTTTCCAGCCTTGGGCAAGACACCTCTGGTTGCTCTATCGTGATTGCCACCGCCATGATCTATTCGTATCGAACGCAAAATTCCAAAGGTCAGAGAGACATCATGTATGTTTCGATGAAAAGTGCTGTTGCGTCGATGACTTATATCTGGGTAGCCCGTACTTTGTGGACAGGGTCGCCGGTGAAGGACACTGCTGTGGCAACCTCACGGTTCCGTTCAATGGCCCTAAGAACCAGTCATAAAGTATGGCAGATTCGTTGCCAAGCGGGGTCAATGGTCGGTCCAAGAAGTGATAAGCTTGAAATTGCAGTTCAGACTCACACTTGTTTACCGAAGCCTTCCACAGCTTACCATTGCTCGACAAGATATATTTGATATCCTTCCAACTTGGCCTCTGTATTTTCTATACGGATGCCCTCGACATTCTGGCAAATGTCAAGGATGCGACCACGCTCACAAAAGACGAATCGTCCTGGGGTCAATGGCATCTGTCCTGAATGACGGGGTGAGGAAAAGGTTGAGAGAATTCAGGAGTGCAGAGTAAGTATGATAGGAGTTGGTGGTCCTGAAAGAGGTTTGTACGATACAAGTGGTATTGAAGGAAAGAGGCGCCGTGTATGAGAGCGAGACGGGGAAGCGAAAGTGACAGGTTCGGTTACACAGCGCACTCACTTGTCAGCCACTTTCATGCTTCTAGTTGTCAGACGCCCGCTTTGGCCACGAGGACCTTACAAAGAGATACCGCAGACGAGTAAATACCACACAAAGCCGCAGGATACATCCGCCCGTGAAACCATCCCACCGCCACGGTAGCTTCTAGCTCAAGCAGCGCTTCTGTGATCATCTCTTGCCATCGACGAACACAGAACGGCATGTCCGCGCAAGAGGACGAGGACTGCCTTGTGGTCAGGTTGAAACCTCGCACGGGCTGGAGCAAAAATTGACTATTTCAGATCAGATCAGCTTGATCATTCAGATTCCACATTCCCACATTACAGCCATGCACAAAGTCCTCAGCTCACAGGCCACTCACGGTCTTAGACACTCTTCAAGAGTCTTCTGTAGAGCCCATACGCGCTCGAGTTCACATTCTTATGCCAGCGCAAGGTCATTCAACTCCTTTTCTCTCATCGCCCGCGCGCAAGGCAACGGATCAACAGACGGTACTGACGACGACAACCTGCACCATACAGACGAGGATACCCCTGTGGACGGTTGGAAGCGAACAGTTGACGGATTGCCAGACTACACGGCAGAGCCGCGAGGACGCGCCAAAGGTGTCGAGTGGAAACTTCGCGCCAAGGTATCTATCTTGTTTTCTCGCATGTTGCTTTTTAGAGTTGTTTGAGCGAATCTAAAAAAATGGTACATTTGCATCTATTGGCGACCGCAGGGCAGGAATTTTGTCGACTTTTGCAGGATCAAGGTCGCCGGCGGTCAAGGAGGAGACGGTTGTGTTTCCTTTCATCGCGAGAAGTTTGTGGCATTCGGTCAACCAAATGGTGGCAACGGAGGCAGAGGCGGCAATGTGATCTTTGAGGCGTCTTCCAACGAAACATCACTTCAACATATCCCACACACTGCAGCGGCACCGCGAGGCGTTCACGGAAAAGGATCACTCATGCATGGACATGCAGGCAAGGATTTGGTCATCAAGGTCCCAATGGGAACCATTATTCGCGAAGTACCATCGCCCGAGAAGGAAAAGACTCAAGAGGATGAGGAAGATGAGTTGTTTCACAAGTCGCTGGAGCTGGGAGAGACTGAGGCTAAGGATAGGGAGATGTCTAAAAGATGGGTTCTGTATCCGAGGCTGACCAATGCGTGGACGACGCTGCCAGAGGGCAAAGTCAACTACTTCGAGGAGGCGCAAGCATGGGTTGCAGAGGAGGATCGGATCGTGGAGGCAAGAAGGACAGCTATGAGCAAGAAACCTTTGCTGTTGGACGTGAACGAGCACACGGAAGATGGCACATCATTTATGATCGCCCGTGGCGGAGGAGGTGGATACGGAAACCCACACTTTTTGACGACACAGAACAGGGCGCCCAAGTATGCAACACGAGGACGTGAGGCTCAGACGAGGTGGCTCACTTTGGAGCTGAAAACTATCGCAGATGCGGGTCTTGTCGGACTGCCCAATGCAGGCAAATCAACGTTCCTGCAGGCTGTTTCGAATGCCCATCCAGCTATTGCGCCTTATCCCTTTACGACTTTGAACCCTTATATCGGCACTGTGGATTACTCGGATTCGTACCAGGTCAAGGTTGCTGATATTCCGGGATTGATCAGAGGTGCGCACCGAAATATTGGATTGGGGCACTCGTTCTTGCGACACGTAGAGCGAAGCAAGGTCCTAGTTTATGTGATCGACATTGCAGCCGAATTTGGAGTCAAGAGGAAAGTCAAGGGAGTTGATGACTGGACACCGGAGGAAGAACATCAACATGATCAAATCGATTCCGAGAGCAAGAGCGAAGCTGCATCTCAACAGGAGCAACAAACACCACAGGATCAGATTCTTAACAGAGTAAATGCAGATTACAGCCAACCGTTCGAAGACTGGAAGACTCTTCTGGATGAGTTGGAAGCATATCAACCTGGACTTACAAGACGACCCTCGATGATCATTGCCAACAAGGCCGATGTGACTGAGGTTGCACCCAAGAACTTGCAGCTTTTCCAAAAGCTGGCACACGAGGAATGGGCTAAGCGACGAGCCGCGTCTGAGCCATCTCCATCAGCGGACTATGACATCAAGATTGTGCCCGTATCAGCAAAGTACAAGAAGAACATTTTCAAGGTTACATCGATCCTGCGCGAGATTGTCGAGGCCGAAAAGGCCAAGGATTCGGCTGCGGAGAAGCGCAAGGAGCAGCGCGAGCAGCAGCAAGAGGAAGAAGCTATGGCCTTCAAAGCAACGCGACGCAATGTTTTAGCGAATAGCAGCAACAAGACTGAAGAACAATAAACTGTACGTTTCTTGCCACGTAAGACACTTTCATAGTGCGATGATCCCCCGCATGCCTTGTCAATGTCCCAAAAATTTATTTGCGTGTTGCCACCAACTCTCGAAATCGTATCTTAAACCCAAGGACGCTTTCACTCATCGACAATGGAGTACCTACGCAACCTGCCCTCCAAGACCAATGCATTCTCGAACGCAACCTACGAGAGAGTCCGGAGTTCCAACACCCAGAACCGCTCATACTTTGCCACCCACGACCAGACACCTAATCAAAGTAACCTAACATGCCATGAGGTCCTTGCAACGGAAGGTACATTCATGTCGCTGAACCCATCTCCGATTCCATATTAGTAGTACTTGCGAGCAGCGATGAGAATCTCATCTTAGCAGCCATTCGTCACAAGAAGCAGGTCAGTGCTAGAACTGAGCGGCCTGAGAAGACCTTTCGTTTGCTATATATTGCGTAATTCAGATCACCCCTGTACTTACCTGTGTTCACTCTGTGTTATCCGTTGTCGCAGGCTGCAACAATACAAGCGGAGCCTCCAAAGAGATCTTCAACACCAGATAGAGAATTGGCAACGGAGCAAGGGAACAATACACCACAACAGCCTCGACTATACAAACGACCCAGGATAGCCCTTTCCAATCAGTCAGCTACGACTGCCGCAAACGCAGCAACTGTAGTAGAACGATCTTCGTCTTCTTCCTCAATATCGTCACCGTTTTTGACATAGCATACAAGCAGCCATGAATGTTGCAAATGATATTCCTATGGAACAAGGGTCAGGATGGACGCTCATGGGTAACGCTGTCTATTGTGTAAAAGGATAGCTGCGGATCACAATACCACTGGTAGCTTAGGCTGCAGGTGACCAGGATATAGATAGTATCAAGACGATACATAGCCTGGCAGAGAGCTAGCATTAAAAATGCCGCAGACGTTCTTTGTCATCACCATTGAGATCCATACTGTCAACGCACGCTCTCGCCCGCTCCTTTGTCATTAGGAGCAGAGTCTCGGCCCTTTAAGCCTTCTATTACAGACATCGATCAAATCATGATGATCGGACCGAGCGGGAAAGTGCACTGCGATGTTTCGCATCAAGTCTGACAAAGTGGGTGCATCCGAGAAAGATTTTTTGGTGAGCTGCGCAGAATTATGAAAAAAAAGGTTTGACGACGCGCAATCATCGTCGTCCAAGTATAAGACACTTCACGTTCTTCGTTTTTCGTCAAGCAACCCGTCCTACTTCTCGGCTCTTTTCCTTGCTCGCCGACAAGGAATCTCAATTCAATCAAACAAAAAAGAACAACACAGTAGAGTGTTATACACCATGGCTCCCCCACAAAAACTCGTTCTCTACACCAACAGGTTCTGTCCGTACTGCGCTCGCGCCGTCCTCGCTATGGCTGAGACCAAGCAGCCGCACGAGACTATCGAAATCGATTTAAAAGCTCCCCGTCCAGACTGGTATCTCAAGGAGATTAACTCCTACGGACAAGTCCCTGCAGTCAAGGTTGATGACAAGGACATTATCCTCGAGAGTCTGATCGTAGCCGAATACGTGGCAGACCTTCATCCCGAAGCTGGGTATGCCAGTACGCAAAGTGAATAGAGGCGTCGTATCGTCCCCCGAAAGATTTGCGCTTACACGTTTCAATTGTCTAGTCTCTTTCCAATGGATCCCCTGCAGCGCGCCCAAAGCCGATACTTGATCCAGCATTGGGGCGCCCGTACCAATCCTGTCCAACAAAAGGCCTTCATCTCGCTCGACGCCTCTGATGCTTCGAAACGCCATCAAGATTATATTACCGAACTTGAAAAGGTCGACACCCTCCTCCGAAACGCTCCCAAAGGCTCCGAACCAGGCTTGGATGGCAAAGGACCTTACTTTCTAGGATCTCGGTTCACGTTTGCAGATTTGGCGTTGGCAAGTTTTTTGACGAGAGTGCCTCTGGTGGAGCATTTCCAGAAGGATTTGGGGTTCAAATTCCCTACTAAGGAAGAAAACCCGAACTTGGCAAGGTTTATTGAATGGCAGGATGCGGTTGTGAAAAGGGAGAGCGTTGTGAAGCACCTGCCGTCGAAGGAGGAATTGATTGAGGTCTATGAGAAGTCAACCAAGTAGAGACAAAGTAAATGCAGCTTGCGCAGAGCGGTGTGTAGCAAGTAGTGCAGCATTTGTAACACAATAAGATGACAGTGGAAATAAAGGCTGGATCACTCATAGTCATGTGCTAGGGGCTTCTATCCTTTGAACCTTCTTGTCTTTTCGCTCGCCCATTGCTGCTCACGTTCCATAATTCCCATAAACCACTGATCTTGACCGACTATATGACGCAGGCAGCGGCGCTTAATCTCGATCCGACGCTCTATGAAACGGCGAGGCATAGACATGTATACTTAATGATCCACGGCAACAAGACGTGCCAAAGTGCGAGAATACCCTCAAGTCGGCTGCGGATCCCGACAACGCAAATGTTTGAAGAAGGCCTTGAAATTGGACATGGCGGGAACGGTGCGAAAAATGATGTGATTTGCTCACGCTCATTGCAGTCTCAGTAAAAACACATCTTTTCAATATTTCAATGCGTGGATGGCTTACAAATTGAAAGCGCTGAGACGACTAAATGGTGCAACGTACAAGTGACAACTGCGTGGCCCTTGGGTTACGTTTTCGTTTCCCTTATCCCCGCTATCTGATGGTGTTCATAAGACGCGATTGCCACATGAATAGGTGCGATTGAATTGCTTAATAATGGATGTCTGTTCAATCGAAACACGATCGGGGCGGCGGCAACATGCTCTCATTGGCTGGAAGTGTCGAATACTGGGCGGAAACCTTTTTTTTGTTGTTGTGCTCTCTCCACCCCATACTTGTACCGTATCCATATAAAACGGAACACTCGTGAGGTCCCCTGCCTTCTTTGTTCCTCACTTTTCCATCCACTTCTACCTCTCTCTCTTTCAACAATAATACCACCAACCTTCAAGTACTTCAAGAATGACTGTCCCAAAGCTTGTCCTCTACAACAGCGATCTCTGCCCCTACGCTGCCCGTGCCGTCATCGCCCTGGCTGAGACCAAGACCGAGCACGAGGTCGTTGCTATCGACTTGTCCGTGCCCCGTCCTGAGTGGTATCTCAAGGACATCAACCCCTATGGCCAGGTTCCTGCCTTGAAGATTGACGACAAGGACATCATCCTCGAGAGTTTGTTCGTTGCCGAATACGTGGCAGATCTCCATCCCGAATCTGGGTACGCTTACACTCCCTCAACAAACCGCGAAATATTTTGTTTTCTGAAGATTCTGACTGACCTCAATGTTTCCGAATTTATTTCTCTTAGTCTCTTGCCCTCTGATCCTCTGCAGCGCGCCCAGATCCGCTACCTTATCCACCACTGGGGCGCCCGCGTCCAGCCCGTGCACCACAAGGCTTCCTTCACAACTGACTCTGCCGAGGCTGCCAAGCACCGCGAGGAGCTGATTGTCGAGCTCGAGAAGTTCAACAAGTTGCTGCTGAGCGCTCACCGCAAGGAGACCGATGTCACGGAAGGAGGACACTTCTTTTTGGGTGACAAGTTCACGCTTGCCGACTTGGCTATCGCACCTTTCGCAGCTCGTTTCTTCCTGTTGGGACAGTACAACGACAGCAAGCCCGTGACGTTGGAGGAGTACCCTCAACTGGAGAGGCTCTTTCAATGGCAGGACGCAATCTTGAAGAGGCCTAGTGTCCAAAAGTCGACCCCAAGCAGGGAGTCTTTGACCGCTGCTTACCGCAAGTGGGTTAAGTAAAGAAGCTGACACAGCGTATATGTCAAATAGCAAGTAAAGTCACCAAAATTGTACATATTAAAAGATAGCTCGTTAAATGGAATGTACACCTACGCATTTTTTATTGCCTTTCAGTTCAAGAAATGCGAGGCCCTTAGTACTCTCCACACTCTGTAATGACCACCTGTAATTTTGGCTTGTTGTTCGGTCCAGTTTGCACGTTCTCGATCTTGCGGAGCGTCAGCAGTCCGTCAAGCAATTTCCCAAACACCACATGCCGTCCATCCAGATACTCCGTTTTTGTTGATGTGATGAAGAACTAGTTTCCAGGATATTAGAAAACGAGTCAGTGTGATGTTAGAATCCGATGGTCCATGTTACTGAGATCCACTGCGACACAGTATATTTTGCAATGCATTTTCTTCTTCCTCTAATGCATACCTGGCATCCATTGGTATTGGGTCCACTGTTGGCCATGGATAGCAATCCTGGTCCTGTGTGCTTGGTGTTAAAATTCTCGTCCGCGAACTTTTCTCCATAAATGCTCATCGATCCTGTACCGTCACCCTGAAGTCGTAAGAAAGAAGAAAAAACGTGTCAATTGGTAATCCACGCTGTGTTCTCCACGTCGTACTTCCAGGAGTTGTAGAGCCTCACCTTGAGGAAATCACCACCCTGAATCATGAAGTCCTTGATGACTCTGTGGAATGTGCAGCCTTTGTATCCTTGCGGCACGCCGTTCTTTTTGTATTCGCCTGTACACAGTTGCCTAGTGGAGGAAAAGTAAGAGGCGTTAGGCGATCAACTTTCCTGATCAAAAAGAGCATTGATGGTCCATAAAGAGAAAACTTCTGGTGTACCTAAAGTTCTCTGCAGTTTTGGGTACAACGTCGGCAAAGAGCTCCATCTTTATGCGGCCGGCGGGTCTGCCACCAATAGACACATCGAAAAAGACCTACAGAGCGCGGCATATATGTGGTGGGAAGAAAGGGGAAAGAAAGTGAAGTTGGTCAGCGTCTGTTGTCACGTTCGCCTTCAATACTTGAGGTCCATGCGTCCTATGTTAACTCCTGTCTCCATGGCTGCGGCTTACAATTGGGTTTGGCTGTGACATTATGGGTACTTGGAAGCTTCTTGATGGAAGGAGGAATGAGATGAGAAACGAGACGAGCGTATGTGAAGGCGAAACCGCTGCAGCAAGCTCAAGGCTGGAAGTGGTGACTGGGGATCAGTGGCTTTGCGTGACAGTCAGTAAACATCCTTCTAAATATGAATGCCCACAAGAAGGCACATCACACGTTTAGCATTGCCATCGACTTCAAGGACCACCCGCAGCAGTACGCAGCAAGGCAAGAGGACAACCACAGCCTTTGCACATTTTATCGTTCACATTCACATATACATTCGGTTTTGAGGAATGTCATCGAATCAGAAGCAAGGGAAGGGCGGTGGCGGTGCGGCGACTTACTCAGGAGGAATGCGCGCCGAGGCTAAAAAGACAAAGGTTGTCTTTAAAAACGTGCTGGACACGCCTTTCAACATTCCATGGTAATCAACCAGAGACAAATAACAAGACAAATTGCGCGTTGGTCATGCAGAACTGACGAACACGGACTAGGACCCAACTTGCAGCCGCTTATATCGTTTTCAATGATGGATGTTTTTCTAGGCCTGAGGTTACAAGTGAGCACAACGAGATTGTCCTCGACGTTCTTTGTGAGTATGTATCTGAACACCTATGGTGTAGTATTATGGGACTGTAAGAGCGAATGAATTACGTCTCTCGACTCACGCTTGTTGTCCGATCTACTTTGCCCGATCTACTTTGCAGCTTGATGAAGCCGATCCGTGAATATCATAATACCCGATCCAACAAGGATTCAGCCCAACCAACCAAGGCCAAGAAAATCAAGAAAGCGTCCAAACAGGAAGCAAACAGCGAGGCGAAATCAAAGCCTGATCCGGCCTTAGCATCTGCAGACTATGACCCATCCTCATCATCAACAGCAATCACAGAATCAACGCAGACACTACCACCGCCCTCCATTTTACAATCAACCGTAATTGGAATCAACGCTGTAACCAAAACCCTGGAACGGTCTATCCAGAACTTAACTACCCACCCTGCACCAAGCGCCGTCTTCCTCTGTATGGGCGACCTCGCACCTTCCCATCTATACACTCATCTCGGACCTATGATCGCTATGCTTCCAGGAACTGTTGTCTTCCCGTTTTTGAGAGGCTCGGAACGGAAATTGAGTGAGGCCTTGGGAATGCAGGCTGTAGGTGCGTTGGCAATCAAGGCAAAATCCAAGGAGGCAGAGGGCCTGATCATGATCTTGGGGCGGATGGTTGAACCGATTACAGTGTCATGGCTGCCAAAAGTCACGCCCCCGATCATTGCGAAACCTAAGACAAAGAACGTTAAGAAGGCGGCGTCTACAGCATCAGTCGGAGCAAAGGATACTGCTGCCACAGCTGATCAGGCGACGTCAGGAGCGCCTGCGCTACCAGCGCCAGTCTCAGCGGCAACCACAGCCGCATCAACAACATCATCTACCACAACGGCAGCATCAAGTCCAGTGACAACAACAGCAACAACAATAACAAGGACGTCCAAGGCTGCAGTGTCTGAAGCGACCTCAAAAGCAAAGAGTAGTGTGAGCTGGGTGCCTACGAACATCAAGTCGATCAAGACCACCATGCCAATTGTAGTCAAGACGCCGAAACCAGTTGCAGCACCAACGGATAATGCCAAAACCCAAAACAGTAAGAGTGGAAAGAACAAAAGCCAGCAGCAGCAACAACGAACGTCGAATCAGGGAAAAGGCACGAAACACCCAGCAGACGACGCGCCAGATCGCGGCAAGGGCAAAAAACTCAAAACCGTTGAATAATAAAAGACAAGAACTTGCAAATGTACACCACCATCGCTTCTCGCGCTTGCACTTTTCCACCACCACCACTAAGGGAAAAAAATGGGAAACTAAAAGACTCGCGATCCAAGATTTCTCCTCCATGCTTGTAGTCGACAATTCCTGCGGGCCGAGAGACATATCTTGCGTTGCTATAAGTGCGCTTTAATGTCTCTAAGCTACTGTGGGCTATCTATTCTCACTGCTGCTGCACAAGGTTAGGCAATGCGCCAGAACCGTTCAATCCTGAAGCACCGGTTTCCTTTGCGACGGGGAAGTTTCTCCAGTTGAGCAGCAATCCCTTCAATGACCTGATCTCGCTCTTCAACGCTGCCTCGGGTGTCGTTGGATCTGCCAATCCACCTTTACCAGACGCGGCGGCACCAGCAGCGTTGTATCCGTAGTACCGCGAGGTAGGATAAGCGACCGAGCTTGTCAGTGCATACGTCTCCTTGGTGATGTATTCCGCCAGATCCTGAGTCATGGCTCTCGTGGCTTTCAGCTGCTCGAAGTTGAGGTTGTGGGCATGGCTCTCCAGTTTCTTTGAAAACTCATCCAATTGCTTCACAGTTGTCTGGTGAGTCGTTGTCACTTCACTCGCAGTCGAAGACGTGGTAGTGGTTGTTGTTGTCGTCGTAATCGTCTTATTGTCATCATTTGGTCCTGCTCCTTCCTCTTCTTCCTCAATTGTGGTCTTAGTGTCCTTGATCTTCTTAACTGGAGCGCGGTTGCTGCCAAGGCGAAGACCCAGCAGGTATTCTCTGTAACCAAGTAGCTTCTCCTTGAGTTTGCTCAGAAGATCTGTCTGCGAGATCGCCAGACTTTGCCGCGCGCCCGTGATGCCATGAACCATGGGGTATATCAATTTCTGGATTTTACGGGGAAACGTTGAATATCGATATACGTTAGATTCCAGAGAAAATCAGGCAGCAAGGAGCAGAAAATGTTTCTCGATCGCCCTCCTTACCTGAACAATGATTGATGTCAAGACAGTGACACCGCCAGAGATCAGCATCGCGATAACAAGTTTTTTCTTGAATGCGTTTGGATCGGTGGCAATCTGCTGTTGTTGAACATACACTGGCATAGGGGCGTAGTCGCGGGGAGGGACTGGCGGAGGGATGGGATTGAGCGACACAGGAGCCGATACTGGTTGGTATGGCTGTTGCTGCTGTGGTTGTTGTGGCTGCGGGGTGGCGCTGATGGCAGGCTAAGGAGATAACGTCCGATGGTTAATATATGGCTGTCAACAACCCCATTGAATGGTATCGGTTGTTCTCCATAGCGGTTGAACCTACAGTAGAGGCTGATCCAGAAACCCGAGCTCTGGCCAGCTCGATCTCCTTGGTTGTCAGACCCTTCTTTTCCAGGAACTGGATCTTCTTGGACTCTTCCGCAGACTGGACGCTTGGTGATGAAAGGAACGATACTGCTTGTTGGACCATGTTTTCACGAACAGGCGCATCCGAGGCAGGCGTCGCTGTTGCTGTTGCTGTTGTTGCTGATGTGATAGTAGTGGCAGCAGTAGTAGGCGCAGGAGCTGAAGGTGTTGGTGCTAAAGCCGCCGAAGCACCTGAGTTGATGCTAGTGGCAACATTTGCTCTGGCAGCCTGGGAGATCTGCTGGGCTTTCTCCCGGGATTCGCGTTGTCGCTGCAAGAGGGCCTCGCGGCGCTCGTTCCTTTGCTCGGCTGTAAGCGCCTGTCCTGGGACGCCGTTGCTGTTCCCCTGCAGGAGCTGGTGCACAGGGTCAACGGTTTGTCCTGCAGAGTTGGCGGTGTTGCTGCTGTCGTCGCTCATCGATGTTATAAAGTTTGGAGTCAACTAGAGGTTCCTTTTGTGGAGAATGGAGGCGAGGGGATGAGAGAAAGAAGAATGCAAGAGCGGGTAAAGTGAACGAATGTGAAGCGGGGAAAGAAGAACAAACGACGAATATCATGTGACGGTAACTCGATCAAAAAATGTGGAGTTGCTCACTATTGGCTCCGTCAACCACAGAACTCTCTTTCCCGCAATTGGTGGCAATCCATGACAGCGCCGCCGCCAGTTCCGTAACCTCCATGCCGATCAATGAAATGCGCGTGGTTTATTGTTTTTTATTTGTATATACATTGAAGCTCTAGGATGGCCCCAAGGCTTACTTGAGAGACTTCATGGCCTGAACCTTCTCTCTGTAAAGAGCCTCCGCACCACCCCAGACGCCGCTCTCTTCACGACGCTCCAGATCGATGATCGTGGGCAACAGATCTCTTGAGAAGGCCTCGCTCGACTCCCTTGGCAACAAGGTTGGCAAGTGATCAATGGAGCAGACATCCAAGGGAAGAGGGTTCTTGGAGGGGACCTTAACAACAGCGTTGTCGAAGGTCGTGTTGATAGAGTAGACGGGGATGGGGTTGTGGGGGTTGGTAGTGTCGCAGGAGACATCAACAATGACAGAGAGGTTGCGCTCTCCATCGAGCATGGCGGGGGTGAAGAATGGGGGGATTGGCTTATTCAGGTAGATGCAGTTGACAAAGATCTCGGCCTGGAGAATGCGAGGGAAGGGTCCTCCTGCCTTGGTCTCAGCCAAGTCCCACTTGATAATCTTCTCCTCGGGAATATCGATAGCGCGAGCGAAATCGCAGGCCCCGGTTCCGCAGCGACCCAGTGCGCCCATAACCATGACCTCAGGGACCTTACCGCCGTTCAATTCGACTATTTCGTTGGTGTACAAAAAAGGACAAGAGCAAGGGATACTAGATTAGTCAATCTGCATCAGGTTTATCATCGTGGGAAAAGAAAATTCCAGCTTATCAGTCCATTACCTGCACGTCCCAAGCGCTCCTTGATATAAGAGATGAGCGAAGCTTCGTTGGGGAAGGGCTTGTATGGAGGCAAGGGCTGGCCAGGGTTGAGCTTCTGGTGGCACCAGTCGTCAACTCCAATGGCAGCTCCAGCAAATCCAGCATGGTATCCGAATGCAGCGACGCGGCGTCCGTTGGAATCGTTCAAGAACTCGAGATCCAGGATGGTTCCGTTGCCAGCATCAAAGCGTCCCAAGATATCGGTCCAGCCTCCCTGGTTCTTGAAGCAGTGAGCGAAAAAGATGTGGGTGTGGTGAAGAGGATCGGTCTCGCCCTCAGGCAATTCCTTGAGTCCGACAATGTAGGCTTCCTTGGGAGCCTTGCGCCACTCCCCAATAGGCACCAGATGGCATCCGACCCTAGGAGGATTGATAAGCAGAGAAATTTTGTTAAGATATCGATTTTGAAAACGGCAATGAAGCTGTCGTGGACGATGTCAGAAAGATACTTACTTTTCGTATTCCTCATCGTCAAAGATGCGCTCGGGGGATCGCTCAACTGTGATCTTGAATCCACGGTCGAGCAGGGTCTTGCAGGTGGAGGGCGTCAAGGCGGCGCGGTGCTCCATTGCCTTGGTCTCAGCTCTAAGCCAAAGATAAACCATTGTGTATGTGTATGTTCTTGAGTGGCGGGTGCGAGAGGGAGTGAAGGGTCGAGTAGCGGGTGGGCTGTTCGAGCGATGCGAGGATGGAGAAGTGTGTTGGTGTAGAGTGTGTGGGAAAAGATGGAGACGGCTCAACCAGGGTATTTATATCAAGACGGTTCTCTGATGCGATTGATACACGATCCATTATCATATCGCTCTGTACTCAGTCTGGTCTGACTGAGAGTGATCCACACTTCGTTGTGACGGGCAAAAACTCATCTCGCAGCTGCACTGGCACAGAGCGTAAAATTTATAATTTATTATCATCAGTCGGCGGCGGAGATAGGTTATTTTATCGATCTCTGTGGCTACAGAGGTCATCTTCCAAACAATATCCCAGGAGCACGCCGAGGATCTGCGTGTCTGCCTAATTATTTCCGCAGCCATCCCTCGTCCAGCACACGCAACAGATATCTGTCAAAGTTCACTCAGCTTTGGGCACGCTGGCTGCTACGTACTCCTTCCGGCCAGACTGGAAATTAATATGGCTTTTCTTGGCCATCCGGCCAGAAACAGCAGCAGTTGCATGCACTCCCTCCCTTCGCTTCTGATGTTGGGTACAGTATTAGGGACAATATACCATGGATGTATACCCAACTCAGATTACCAAAAGAGACCGGCCGAACAGCATAGACAGCATAGATGCATAGCTCTAATTTTCGCTACCATGTGGCAGGTAGTTGTAATAGTCTAGGCTCGTCGTTGTACAAGGACAGAATCGCCCCTTCTTGGGAGATGAAGTGCTTGCATGAAGGCAGAACCCGTGGGACGACAAGAACATGGCGCACACGCCCTCCGCAACGAAAGGACAAGACAACATCCAATCAGACGACAGCGTAATACATAACCTTAATGAGAACTCCTGGACACAAGTCAGCTGGTCAAAGTGCTTGTTGCTTGTTAAAGAGCGAGCAATGGTTCGCTCGACACCTTCTCATTCCAATTCTCTTTCTCGGCACTGACATCAATCACCCATTGTAACCTACCATCAGGACCAACCCCAAGACTCTGCGCGACCATACCACCTGCTGCGCTCTCCAATCACGTACCTCTCAAATCCAGTGACGCCCAACTCAAACTTTCCGAACATGCCCGTTTTCACACAGACATGCGACTCCGCCACTGACTCCACGGCGGTGCTGACCGGCGCAACCTGCACTTGCGGCTGTCTCTCGGATACGGACATGATGCTCGTCGACACTGATGGCATGGATCTAGCGACCTGCGGTGCACATGGACAAGATAGCCTGTTCGTTCACATCAACGGCATCCGTCACTGGTCTACCTGTGCACTAAACGCGTCCGCCACCAACTGCAGTGCAGCTTTGAGCGACAACAACAAGATGGCACTTCTTAAGCAACAACAACAAAAGTTAATTGGGGGCCTAGCTCTGCTTCGAAAGCCGCCTGTCTCGACGATTTCTAGGCGCTACGATCCCTTTGAAGCTGTACGTTTACTGCCAACACGGACCGCGCACCTGTATACCGGAAGTCGATTCAGGGGCGAGCAAAAGTCGGGTTCCAGCAACTATGAGGTTATGGTTGATATCAAGGTATCATGTTCATTTCGCCTCATTTATCATTGATGGTCCACGTTATTTAGTTCTAATGCTGCATCGACGTTACATTAGGATGTAAACCTGAAGGACTCGTCACTATGCGGATACCTGCACATCAGCGGACTAACAGAGGAGTACCCAGAATTGACGACATTCTTCGAGGCCGAGATTATCGGCAACGCACATTCGTTCGTAACTGGAAAGTGGGATGCGACCGTCGACACAGACAAGGCACATTGGGTAAGTTCAATGTGAGCTGGACCAAGAGACATGTGGTTAGTGGATTTGAGATGGACTTGCATTCTACATGTACTGTAGTGCCTGTACTTATACCGTGGGTTCTAGAGTGTCTCTTGCCATAAACACTTGGCACATGACCATACTTCTCATGTGCTCACCAAAATGTTCATCTCTATATCCTTTATCACTCCTAGATGAAGTTTGATCAATTCCACTCTATGCGCGAGACTTTTGCGCAGGAAAAGTTCAAATACAGTTTTCATGACAAGGATGTCGTCTTTATGCGCTGGAAGGAGCATTTCCTAGTACCGGATCACCGTGTCGCGGGGATCACAGGAGCAAGCTTTGCAGGTTTTTATTACATATGCTACAATAAGGCCACAGGCGATATTGATGGTTATTACTACCACAGGTCAAGCGAAATGTAAGTCTGCTCATTCGTATCGGATTCTGCGATCTTTTCTTGTCTCTCAAGGAAAGCTGCCTGCTGCGATGTTCATTCCTCTGATCTAACCAATGTCTGTCTATCTAATGATTGCAAATAGGTTCCAGAACCTGAAGTTGACACACATCGAGGATCGTCCTTTGTCCTTCGAATCATACGAATTTCGCTGATATAAGATCGCTGTGCTTTATATCTTGCCCCGTATCTGTACATACTCTACTAGTTTCTTTCCTTTTGCTCGTCCCTCGCCCTACACAAACTCCTGTATATAATGTACATAGTCAATTCCCAATACAGGCTAAGTCGCGTGTCCTCATGCGTGGCATTAAAAAAAAAAGTGTCCTCATGCGTGGCATGAGTGCCGGCCAAATTTATCTTTCACTGCGCATCGATCATGATGTTCTGCAACGAACCCCGAACGAACTGGCCCAACTGGGCCACTCCCTTGGTGTATGATACAGTAACCGCACTCTTTGCAACAGATGAGCTCTTCAGTTTTTCGAATCCGCAAAAACGCAAAGGAGTGGGAGAGAACTTCCCCAACACAAACGAAATAAAAATTGGATCGTTCGCTGTAAAAGCCCATAACGCATGTATCGCTATGCTTGCTATACAACAACGCTTTACAGGAATAGGGTTGAGTCCGAAACGGTAGCTGTCGGATATTTTTACATCTATTGGTTGCTTTTTTATTCGTTTGCGAAATTACCAATGATACGTCAAAAAAATGAACAGGTGGCGGCAGTCAAAAATAATCCAAAGATATTATTAGCCGTGTTCATCTGTGTACTTCATACCTTAGTTCCAAGGGTCCCAGACTCTGAAACGGGCTGTGGTATCATATGTGGTAAGCAGCTATTCGTTCAAACAAAACGGCCCACGTTGATTCTGCTTGTACATGCAGTACGTGTATGTTGGCTGTTGGCTAGCTGTTGTGTGTGTCGACATTTAAAAAATGGCGCATATTCCTAGAAAAGCAAGTGTTTGCGCGTTTTTTTATTTTTGCTTTCCTTGCCTCCGAGGAGGACGAGTAAAGAAGAACCAAGAGCAATTCTTAGTACAGTACTATGACCTCCTAGAGAGAGGTGTTTATTTTGTATCCCGGGAAATCAACAGAGTTCATTCTTTGTGTGTCAAGAGGTCTCATTAATGTTTTCTGCCCACACTCTATTGGTCTCGAATATGCCCTGCTGGTACCTAAGCCTGTCTGTCACTTTACGGTCCTCGCTTGCGAAAGGAATTGTCTTCCGGGGCAAAGTGGAATGTTAACGTCTATCTTGACGTTGCCTGTGAGAGATGGTTCGGTGCATTTTCATTTATACCGAGAGTGATTTTGGTAGATTTGTTTTGTTTCCATTGAAGGAGATCGAGATGGCCGTTTCCTTGCATGTTGACGCCATGAGAGCACAGATAAATAAGCGGGCAAATGCAGAGAGCAAGATCTGACTAGTGTTGAAGTGGTGTGTTTACATTGTTCGGGAGTTGTGGTGTTATGGAGTTTCTTTTGTGTACATTTGCGGCGTGTCCCCTTTCTCATTCGCAATGAAATGCCTCTACTCTCGGATAGCCCAGCCCAAGTTGTCCAGTGCCTCTGTTTGCAGCACTCATATGTCAGCAGAGATTGGGGCGTGTGACAGATTCTTCCCCATTTCAACCAAAACAAACCAGCGAGCCAGGGTGCTATTTTTATGCCTGCACCAAAGAGACAGTGTTTTCGCGAATGATTTTCCGTACTCGGTGATTACCCTATCAGTGGTCCATTTATTCTGCCCAATCACGGGAGGGTCAATTGGACCGTTGCTCTGCTCTGCTCTTGCCCCCCTTGCACAGTCGCACTTACTCTGCGACAGGAAGACGCAAAGGACATTAACGAAGAATACAGGTGCACCAGCATGAACACACTCTGTAGACCAGAACATGGTCCCAACAATCGCGCTTCTATTCCAAGTGTAGTACATGTACTGAACATGGGTGTCATTCATGCGACCCCCCTGCCTTCTGACGCGTGTTATTGCTCAAGGACGCATAAAGTATACATGCATCTGGAGTTGCGTTCCGGTTAGCAAAGACGATGGCTGGGAGGAGGAGGGAACGAGTTGTATACCTGTATTTTGGTTTGCATCAATAATATTGAGGGGCGAGTGATATGTCAAGTTTTAAAGTACTTTGGTCAAATATAAACGCACAACACAGGGGCCTCAATTGACCGGGGAACGCGCGCACCGCACTGCGTCAGCATAACACCTGCTCCATCCGCTTCCCCCCATTGCAGCGCTTGGTTCTTTATTTGTTCTGGCGGTTTCCATTTGTCCGTGACTATTCCTGCCATTGCTTCCGCCCATCTTGGTATAAAAGACTCACTCCTTTCTTTTCTCTTCTTCTTCTCAACCCAACCCAATCACACCCACTTTCCCCACCACCACCCCCCAACCACACTTTTATAACCAAACATGTTCGGATTCGGCGAGAACCACGAAGCTGTCTACGGCGACAAAGTCCACAAGTCCTCCTTGACCCACGAGCTCATTGCCGGAGCTGCCGCCTTCGAGGCCATGAAGCACCACGAGGCTAACACCGACGACAAGCACAAGCTCACCAAGGAGCTCTTCGCTGCCTTCGCTGCTGCCGAGGTCGACAAACTCGTCGAGACCAAGGGTTTGGATTTGGTGGACCGCGAGAGGACCAAGCACCAGGCCAAGGTCAACGCTGAGAAAATCTACGATGAGCAGTACCAGTAAATTCGCGAGCTTTCCATCAACCAAGCAAAATACATCTAAAAGTACCGAGGGGGATGCGATCTGAGGACGACGACGACCACGACTCTCAGACCCGGATTCCCTTCGATTGTATATAAAAACGACGAAAAAATACTCGAGCATCTGCTCCTGAATAAAAAAAATAGCAAAAAAAAAAGACATGAACCACCACTGCCTTGATTATAATCGCTTCCTAGGCCTGCGTCTTTCGTCCTTGTTTCCGTCCATGGCCCCTCCCCAGGCATCTACTTTTTTCATCACAAGCGCACCATTCACCGTGGTCACATACTGCCATCATCCGTGGGAGAAATTCGCAGATACACACCTCCATCTTCACGTCACAACCAAATGCTCTCTCGCATCAAAAAAGTGAGCATGAACTATTCGTATGGCGGATTTGACATGTTATTGTTACAATAGGAGGTCGAGTTCTAACAAAACACTACTCGAATCTATGCTTACGATGACGAGACGGCATGGCTGCACCCTTCGTCGTTCTCAAACGCTCTGCTTGTCTGACTACTCCTACTAACATTACTGCGCACTTCATCGTCCGAGTATCTATCTTTCTCCTCATCTGTAGCAGCTGCTCGTTTGTGATCCTTCATCAATATCGGAGTCTTGTCATCCGCATTCCACCTCAGCAGCGTAGCCTTGCGTGGGGCTCGTCTCGGTACATACATGTCGCCACCCCCAGTGTAAATTTCCTTACAGACGACTGGTGCAGGAGACAAGCCGGCTTCAGTGTCAGCGTCGTAGATTCTGGTGTTGGTGGTGCTCACGAGATCAGAGCTTCTAAACGGGGAATCACGGGCGGAAAATCTGGAGTTTCCACTTGCCAACGCTTCCGATGCTGCCATAACGGGACCAACCTCCGAAGCAATGGGAGCCCAGATGCTGCGATCAATAGCTCTTTTGCGGAACTGCAGCACACGAGACCAATGTACGCGATCGACACTCATCTGATCGCGAATCTCTGTCAATATCTCCAATGGAATCCTGGACGTGTTCTCGAGCGACTCCTTCCTGCTCTCCCCCTGAGCCGCCAGAGCTTCTTTCCCTTGCGGAAGTCTTTGCTCCTTTGTCATTTCCTTCATGAGTTTCGGTCTACCTGCCTTCTTAGAGGTTTGCAAATCTTCTTTATCGACTTTATGGGACGAGGGACCGTCCAAGATCTCGGCCGTGACGATGGGATTCGGCAGCGAACGTTCACAGAGTCGAACCAGGTGTTGATATGTAATCGCGTTCCTTGGTATATTCGTCTCCACCATATGCTTCCACACCTTCCAGCCCGACTCAAAGTCTCTCCGGATGGCGAAACCTTTAATCAACGTCGTCATGATGGCTGTATTGGGCTCAACATTTTTGTAGGCCATCTCTAGATACACGTGTTGCGCCAGGTCCATGAATCCGCCACGCGCAGCCATATTCAACAGGCTGCAAAAAACGTGCTCGTTTGGCTGTAGTCCCTGGTTACAAAGCTGGTTATACAACTCGCTGGCGAAATTTAGTCCGACTAAATCCTCGACAGGCGCCTTGACTGGGAAACGGACCCTATGATCCCCAGGGAAACCGTATTGCTTTACGATCGAGCGTCCACGTTTGTTCGTAGGATCCAGAGCGACCAATTCGAATAGGGAAACGTATGTGTGCAAGGATGGGTCTATCGATCGTGATCTCATCTCATTGTAAAGACTCCAGCCCAGGTCCACCTTCTCTTCCTGTACAGCCCCATGAATCAATGTCGAGAAAGTAACAGCATCAGGTTGGCCCTCCTCTGATTTCTTCATGTGTTCCAGAAGCTGCAGTCCGTCCTTGAGTTGGCCAGACAT
This sequence comes from Dissophora ornata, assembly GCA_025201705.1. NCBI lineage: Eukaryota > Fungi > Mortierellomycota > Mortierellomycetes > Mortierellales > Mortierellaceae > Dissophora > Dissophora ornata. The sequence goes on along the minus strand of MU616741.1, from coordinate 3,008 downwards.
CACAAGAGCATCCAGTACAATGTTGTAGGTTGTCGAGTTCGGTCTCAATCCTTCTTTGACAAGTCGCTTGTACAAGGTGACAACCCGAGACATATTCACCGCGTCCGCATAGCGCCTGAGTTTGTGGTTAAAATGCATGACCCTGTTCGGACGCTCCATCCCGGGATTTGCTAATATGGTATCGTCGGCCTTTTGTACAGTCTTGGCATCAACTGTAGCCTGAGTATCGATTGGAATGACCCCTCGGCCTCCACCGAGCCTCAACAGGTTCTCCACTACGTTCCTGCTCTGCTTGTCCATATTCAGGTCTGCTCTTACCACCATTTGGCGATAAACCTCATCGGCTCTCTGCAGCGCTCCAGCCCTGATATAGTTCGCAATCAATGATGTATAAATCGTGACTGTCGGGAGTAGCCCCGAAGCGTTGAGTGCTTTAAGCATCTGTCTCATCTTTCGAAGGTCCATATCCCGTCCATAGCCATCAATCATGACTCCAAAGATGACGATGGAAGGTGTTAAGCCTCTACGCTTCATGCTGTTGAAAACTTCCTGGGCGTGGTCCATTCTGCCCTGCCTCACGAGACCCTTGATGTACTCGCGGTAGATCCTTTCGCTCGGGTGGTCAGCGCCCGCTGGGTCTCCCGGTTGTCGTTGCAACATTTGCTGCTGCCGCGCGTTTTGGTGGTTGTCCAAGTAATGGTTAAAGGTTAGCTCGAGTTCCCGAACCTGACCCGCCCTCTGACAGCTCTTCATGAACTCAGTATATTCTGCCTCGCTCGGCATGATCCCCGTCTCGCGCGCCATCGCCAGCTGTAACCGGAACCGCCTAGTCTGTATCCTCCACTCCTCAACGTCGATTCGCTTGGCATTCCGTTGTGCCTGTACCCTTTCTATCGCCTCCAGCCATGACCGTTTTTGTGTCCGTGCCTCAGAATCACGGGTTTTGGGTTTTGTATGATAGATGTTGTGATGCAGACAAGCGAGACATGTCCGGTCAATAAGTTTTAGCATGTGGTAATCCTCCAAAACACCCACAAGCGTTCCAGCCCAAGTGTTATTGTCGCGCGAGTGGGGCAGGGTGGAGATTAAGGTGTCCAGACCTACTCCAATGACATCTTGCTGATTCGCGGCCGCATCTACAAATGCGAGAGGCAAGCCCCACCGTAAAAGAGTTGCCTGCCCTATTCTCTGGAGATCGTTCGCAAGCTCTTGCTGGCTCAAAGTCTCATTGCTGAGCTTCCCGATCACTTCCTTGACCATTGCTGTCTGTATTGAATCCAGACGATAAGATTCGAACGGCCACGTTGACGGTGAGGATGTCTGGTTCGAGGCTCTAGGTCCCATAAGCCAGGCCGGAGCAGCACTGTTGGGTGCTGCTTCTGCTCCTCCAACAGCCTCATCCAGCGTCATCGAAGATTCGGTGTTGTGACCGGGTCGATTGCCCACCCTTAAAATCTCGCGTCGATTATGTGCTCGGGGTAATGAATTAATAGTCCAGAAGTTGAAGGTTTCTTGATCCTGGGGGCTACTAGCAATATGAGTGGAAAGCCATGGTGCACCTCTTTCTGCATCTGGATAGTTGACGAATGGGTTGAACTGGAAGCTGCTGAGACGATAAGAATCTTGTCCCTCCAAAATCCTGTACTTGGGCGCATCATTCGTGGTGTCCTCAAAAGGCCACCTTCTTCCCGCTGAACGTCGAGTGAATAGAGGAGCGTCGCGTATCCGCCCTGAATGTTTTATTGTTTGTCGGAGACGGGACTGCAATGTCATGCGGTGGAAAGCTCTGATCCAATGGCGCGTCACTTTGGGATCCATGAGCAGTGGTCGTGAGTCGGACCTCAGAAGCGAATGCTGATCCAGTTGCTGACGTGTCGAGTAGAAAGTGCGACGTATTGTCCAGCAAGACTCTCCACGTGAAATGCAGGTGGATGATCCTCGCCTGGCCAAAGACATGGTCGAGGACATGCTGAATGCAGACACGCTTTTACACCTATGAGCGTTTCGAGTGTTGATCAGACTAACATCCTCGGCATAGCGCTCTGTGGGCTTGGGTGTTTTTTAAGGACAAAGACAGTGGACACTACCTTTTGTTTGTTTTAGTGAGGCTCGGCGAGGGCGGCCACGAGATTAAAGATGAGGATGGGCAGTGGTTGTTCAGAGCATTCGTTCCACAGCGCGCACACCTGTCGGGCGTTGTTTATTTCGGCGGAATGATCTGTGTTTTGGGCGGTGGATTCATGCAAAGCCACTGAACTTGATCTTTGGCCTGAATTTTGTGCCTGAAATCGCTAATATCCATATCCAGCCATCCCGGCCGGGTCTTCATTCCTGGAGAGCCAACATGGCCTCGTTTTGAAACATGCTCTTCGATTTTATACAGCACTCGTGTATGCCATGATATACGCCCTCGCATATGATCTTTCCAGGAAACATCAATCGAATAACAAGGGACAGAACTGAATTGAAGCTGCAGTTGGGGGTTGAAAGAAACGACCACACGACACACACGATTTGGTGGCGTACAATATCGAACGTCAGCATGTGACCCGTAGATCAAAGTCTTGTTCATCCAAAAACGCTCCTTGAAAAACTGCAGCTGATCGTATGCATAAAACCCCGATGCAAATTGGTCCAGGTCCACACTCACCCAGTTTAATGGCAGAGCCAGTTCTGCTTAGAAACAGGGATAGATATTTGTATTAGCGAATGCAGCAACGAGAACGCATCGCGCTCAACACTCTTGAGAGTTTGTTCTTGGAAAGGAGATTTCTTGGTGTTGCAGAGCTCGATTCTTTCCCCTTCATATACGCTTGTAGACATATAATCCTTCTTGAACGCAATCGATGTCATGTCGAAGTTGTGCTTTGAACAATGCTGCAGAGCTCAATATGCTATGGTGGAAACAAAATAATAAGACTGAAAAAGCGAGTTTGTATCAGGTAGCGTCTGGAAGACCACGAAGGCGGGGTCTGTCCAGGACCCACACTTGACCCACATGACGCTGA